>JAODPA010039375.1:5304-15791 GCA_025585075.1 Nepenthes mirabilis | reverse complement strand
AACAATAAATGATTTAAAAATATAGATATTATTGAGCATACAATCGTCAATAAAAATAAATAACTAAATAAGATGAACACATAATTTTAATGATTAAAGAAAATTCGTAACAAGTTGCTATGAGAAAACTCTCTAGACTATTAGTCGCTAACTAAAAGATTCACTATAGATAGATCAACAAAACAGCAGTAGCAGCTACAGTGAGAGTTGAATATGCAAAAACAATCTAAAAGCATATACTTAGGTGAAAATTAATTTCCCACTCATGACCCACAAAATAAGTTACACCTAGTAAGAAATGTATAACAATTAGCTCGTAAGGATAAATATTGTATAACCATTGATGAAAGGAGTCAACTTGCAAACCGAACCACATACGTGCTATCCTAACTGATTGACGCTGGACTAGTAACCATGTAAGACTCTCCTTAGATTTACATCGCAGCAGCTACTCATGAATTCCTGGTTTCTCCAAGCAAATCTACCAATGATGAAAGTCTTTGTAGAATTTATTGTAATGTAGATTTCACTATAAAGACTTGATTCTCCATATATTTGAGGAGAAAATAAAAAATAATTTACTGTAATTCAACCATGCAAGTACTTAATCCTTAAAAATTATATTTAATTCTTCAAGAATTCTCTCTCTTCACAAATTGATTCTGCCTCTATAGATCTTCTGATGTCGCTTTCTTCTATTTATAACAAGTGCCTCAAAACTAATCTCAACCTTTAGTCAACAGTAGCTCAAAAATTTGAAGTAGTGGAATTTACAATGTCCCACTTAAGCTCTAGTCTTGCGGTTTGCTAGAGGTGAGTTGTTAGAAGTGAAATAATTATAGTTAGCTTAAGTGCCCATCTCACAATCTTTTAGCAAAGTGATATTGGGATTGAATTTACACCCCATGGCTTAAGCTGCAAGCTCGCGGTCTTTAAGCAAAGTGCTACTAGAATTGAATTTACATCTGACGACTTGAGTGACCACCTTGCGGTCATCTAGTGAGGGTGGCTAGAAATGAATTTACACCTGTCATCAAGTGAAATGATACTAGAATGGAATTTGCATACAATGACTTAAATGATCAGCTTGCAATTATCTAGCAGAGGGCTGCTGGAAATGAATTTACACTTGATGGCTTGAGTACCCATCTCATGGTTGTCCAGCACTTTGAATTTGAAACTGCTATATTCTCCCTCAACTTAAGCAGACAACTCGCGGCAAACATGCAACATGAATATTGAATTGAAACAATCTCTATGGTATGAGCTGTCTCTCTTACTTAGCACCTGCAGCTCATTTCTCATTATTGAATTCAAAGTTAGAAATTGAAATAGTGTCATAGAATATGCCAACTAAATAAGATCTAACAAAGTCTTTATACTTTATTTTTGGTATGTTTTGATATGTGATAATATGGAGGAAAATCTAATCGTGGTTGCTTAAGTTTACTATAGTATTTTTTGACGTTACATTTTTCTCTTATGAGATGTCAACAAGGTTCAAATTTTCGACGTCGATTGTAATGGTGAAGCTTAACAACTCTGAAATATTGATGGAAATATTGATATTGTTATCACTATAGAAAAATATAATAATCAAGTCTAAAATAAAACTAAACCAACTTCCATTTGAGGTATATCGGTATTTTTCAGAGGTTGGGCTTGATGCAACAATAAGCTTGATTGATTGTGACCTAAATGTCATAAGTTCAAACTGTAAAAATAATCTCTCTTCAATGTAGGGGTTAAGTTGTGCATCTGGCCCTCCCTAGACCCTATAACTGGAGAGCCTTGTGATCTAGCTACCATTTTTTCATCAATGTCTTTCTACATAATATTATGAATAACACAGTTTTTTGTGAAATTTATTCATATTTATTGGTAATTTCAATGGAAAAAACGACTAGTTGATATAATGTATTTATTTCATTTTGATATCCATGGAAATTGGAATTGGCGGTGGAAATATTAATATGCAGAGGTATATTATGAATCACGGATGTCAGCAAATTACAAAAGGCTGACATAGATGGAAATAAAAGTCTAGATGGATACTTGATTGGAGATTGATTACGAACATGAGCCCTGTTCCTGTGCTTGTGTAGAAGGCAAAAAATTTAGGCCAATAGCAAAATGATGAGTGAAAATAAAGTAATGAATTTGTTCGCCACACGAAAGTGCCATCTGTCAAAAATGGTAATCGTTGAATTAGCACTAAGCATAGAAATTATCCAATTAAAATTGTGCTTTTGCTCCAACACGTCCTTCAGTCTTTTGGAAGTGAATTCTGGCAATACCTATGAGGAGCTGTGTGTAGAGTTTTTATCAAATCAATGGGTTTTTGTGAATTCTCATAGAGATAGGAGTGTCAATCATCCTTGACTCCCATGTTTACTTTTGCTTCTTTTTTCTTTTATATTTTTATTTTTCTTATATAATTTTATTGTTTTGGTATGTATAATTCTTCCTTTATAAAAAAAAAAAACCTCATTTATTTGATGAGCAAAATATGGTAATCATGCAAAACAATGCTGACATATCCTCTTGTGGAGACACTAAATGCTACAATCTTGTCACAACCGCAATGACAACGTATTAAATCCAAAAGTCCTTGGCCAAAAATACATATTAATTCAAATTTGCAGCCGAAATAATGGAAAGAGTTTCACAATTTGCAAAATTGTCTGATTGCTGCATTTTAATTATATATGGTTATTGTTTTAATCTTGTGTAGGGGAAGGAGCTGTGCACACTGACGGTGCTCATTTCACACCCCATGTCATAACTGTGAATACTGGGGAGGTATGTTTGTGCAATATAAGAGAAGAAATCAATGTCATTTTGATGAACTTTTTTATTGCACTCTTTTGTCGTTGTCCCAAGCATCAAACAAACTTGTAGATCATAGCAGTTTCCAAATGCATGCTGCTTTATACTAGATTTATTTGTGCTGATTCTGAATTTGATTAGTGGATCAGGCTATGTGTTGCCAACAGGTTGAACCACTATTTGATGACGGAGACAGTGACCAATATAACCATATAACTGTATATTACTATTTACATGGGTAAAGTTTTTAACCCCTTCTGGGTGAAAATTTTGTAACCATGCATTACAATTTACATGGATAAAATTTTTAACCCCTTTTGATGAAATTTTGATGTGAGCATGCAGGTATGTAAATTTTCCCAAGCTTGAGGGGATGCTTTTTAAGTTTGTCTGAATAATAATGCCAACTGCTAGAATTGTATGAGCCACTGCTAAAATCCCAGATTTGAGGAGGATTGAGACCCTAACAAGGAGGTTTAAGTGAGTTTGCAACTTTCAACCAGAGCTCTTATGGTTTTCAACCCAAAGTTGGGATTCTTGGGGAATTACAAACCATGTTGTGAGCATTAGTTATCCATCACCTAATAGACTTTTGAGATTTTTTGTGCTTACCCAGGCTAGCCTAAATTTAGTTTCTTGGAAGTTTATTCAGACTTGAGTGGTGCCTGCAAGGGCAGGTGCCCTTCTTGGTTTGTGGACCAAGCTTGGACTTATTTGATACCTTAAGTTAAGAGGCTGCTAGGGGAATATGGCTGCATGAAAGACTGTGGTAGCATTGAGGTGGTCATACATGTCTTCAAAATCTCATAAAGTTGGAAGGATCCTTTGGGTACAAGCAGGGCTTCACACATTTGGCCGGTGGCAGTAATAGCATCCCACATTGACCTGAAGATTACTTGGGACCATGGATAAAAATTATCGGTATCGATCGTGGCCATATTGGTATCCGACGTTTTAGATAATACATGTCGATATTAGACACATCAGAATGATAAACTTTTTTGAGAATAGCTAATTGAAAGGTAAATATTGGCCTATATATTAGTCAAATATCGGGTATATCAGTTAATATATTGCGACGTATCATTGATATGGCAACATATAATGATTTTGATATGGTTTCTAATAATGTCGATCTCAAGAGGCCAATACCAATACATAAATATTAGCCAATATTTTCATCCAGAGTTGAGACCAAGTTATAAGTACTAGTTATCCATTAGGACCATCTCTAAGTAAATGGGCTTAAGCATTTTGGGCTCTCTTAGGCTGGTTCATATTCAATTGCTTTGGTGGATTGTAAGCGACTGGGATGTGGGTTAATATAAATTACTGTTTCATTATAGAATGTTTTGTATTGTCTATCAAATGATACTTAACCATGTTTACTACTACGTCTTGGGAAGATGTACTGTTTGAATGATAAAGTTCTTTCAATCTAATAATAATAGAACTAAATAACACCTATTTGACAATGAGAACATGTTAGCTTTGACTGAAGCACGTTATTAAAGTGAAAATTGAATGGGGCAATTGTTGCTGGGGTCATATGCAGACGGGAGCCTTGACTTCTTATAAGCTGTCATGCAAATGAATTAACAATGTATTGCTCTTGATATATGAGCAATACTTGATAATGGTGAGTGATGAAGTGATAAAACAACTTTTAGACTCATGAACACCAAGAGGGGTTTATATAGGTGTTTTTACATGGAAGTACAAATTTAAAAGTCATAACTTTAACACACGTAAAGAAATTACGGATTTAGATGCTCAAATATAAATTATGAACATTCATATGCATATAATGTAAAGTGAAATACAGAAATAGATAAAAACACAATATTTGGTGATAAAGGAAAACTCTTGAATTATTCTTTTATTGAGAAAACCCTCCATATGTTGAGTCACAAATTGAAAATCTTCAATATGAGAAGAGTTAACTTATAGAGTGACGAACAGGTGCTTCAGACCTTTTAGATAACTAACCTCAGACACATGATTGTCTAAAGCACTTATTAGATCAGCAAACTCAGAGTTATCAAGACACATTTTGGTCTCTTCGAGTGGATCTCAGGTTAACCGAACCCCTCTAACCAAAAATACATCTCAAATCTACCCATTAGCCACATATCGAAACTTCATAGGTTTGCGGGCTTATAAGATAAGGTTTAGAATCAGGACATGTGAAAGATCTTTAAAAGAAAAAAAGCTCTCATTTTACATGGAAGAATGTTCTTTCAAGAAATTGGTGGTTCTCTCATGTCTCAAAGTTGCGCATGTAGTCACTTAAAGAAGGCTCTCTTTCTCACTTCAAATTAGTTATCTCATTCTATGACGAAATAGAGGGAAGTTTGGTTATTTAAGTACAGAGCGAAAACTTCTAGTCAAGGCAGTTGAATAAAGTAGAAAATGGGCAAAAACTACATTTTTGCTTGAACTAAATTCACACGAAACAAGTACTAATGTAATTAGCTTAAGTTTCTGATATCGCCTTTGGAACTCTATATTTTGAGCTATTGTCTCACGGATTACTTGCAATTCGTCTCTAGATACCTGCAATATAAGCAGCTATTACACAGACATCATGCGAGTTTAATACGTGGCAACTGAAAGCTTATAGAAGGTCACTCGAAATCACTCTAACTAGTCTTCACGTGAGCCAATGTTTGTGTGAAACTCACCATTCCACATTTAACCAAATACAACCCGAAAACTTATACATACACACAAGACATAATAAAATAATAGACTCACGATATAACTTAATGATATGAAATTCACCAATACTAAAGACAGACCTAATAATATGGATACCAACGTAGGAAAGGATCAATGGACATTACATATCCAAAGCTCTTGGTGGCCTTATATTATTCCTTTAGAGTATGCATCTAGTTCAACACTATTTTGTCTTATGCATTGTCATATGTTTCTTAGGATGTTACTGCAAAGATCATATCATTTTGTCAACAAGGGCCTCGAGCTATTTGCATCCTTTCTGCCCATGGAATGATTTCTAATGCTTCCCTTCGTCAGTCTGATTCTTCTGGAGGTACATTGACGTACGAGGTACGCTGTTTGTCATTGTAAACTGATATGGCTGCTATTTCTGCTAATTAGGAATCTATTTTTATTTTATTTCAAACTAGCACATCTTGGTAGATTCTTCTTTTTTTCTTCCAAAAAAATTAAAATTAGCTTATTGTGGGAGTCCTCTCCTCTACGGTTCATCATGTAAGTCATTTTAGCCCTTCAGTTATAAAACTTTCGATAAAGATGAAATTGGAACGACCCTTTCTTTTATTATTTCATTTCTTTGGACTTCTCACGAATTTGTCGATATTTCCGATTGTGAGAAGTCCTGATTTTAATGAAAGCTATGGTAGAGTGCCTGATTTTAATGAATATAGCTTTTATGCAGTTTGCAGACTTGAAGATCATGAATGATTGATGTTCTTGTCCCCATGAAATAAAGATATTCTAGCCACGCCTGACCAAGGAGTGGGAAAAAAAAGTGTGCAAATAGTAGGTCAAATACATGAAGTCCAACCTCCCAAATAGAAGGAAAATCGAAAGTGGACTGAATGTTCTTCCAAAAATAGATGTGCTACAAAAATATTAAGTAGGATACAGCATATTTGGAATACAACAGGCTTTAGTTGAGAATATATATTACAATTCTTACGAGTTTATCGGGCATGGAAAGCATGTCAAACACACTCCAAAAATAAAATAAAAAAATTTGAGTATTTTGATACGGAATGGTGTGTTTGATTCATGTCAGTCACTTACTGTGAATGTGTGCTTCTCTAACATATGTTTGACACAGCATGGGCCTTTGTTAAAGCATGCCTATGCTTTATTGTAGAAATGAAATATTTCTTCCACGTTGGCGAAAACACACTTGTGAGATGACAGTTCATGAGCAAAGCCACTTCCCAAACTTCTAGTTGATCATAGGTTTTGTGGCTTGTGTGATGCAGAGAAACCCTAGAATTAAAAAAGGGGCAATCCTGAGCCAACTTCTGTTTTCGGAAAACAATAGGTGACACTAATAATCGTCACACATTCCTTGACTATAAGTTGCATAATTTTCCCTCATATATTATGACTATGAATAATGATGCTGCCATAATTTCTCGTTCTATTAGTTTGCCACTTTAGTTTTTCTCAGCATGTCATCTGATACTTCTTTAATTTGTTTCACTTATCTCTACCACTGGTAACATAGACGAAAATATGGGTGTTGGTATCGGTCATGGACATATCAGTATCGAATATATTTGACAATACTACTAGTATAACTGATATATCGCCCAAATATTGAGCATATCAGCCTATATTTTGAATAATGATTGATACAACGTAATAGATCACTGATACGGCAATATGTTGCGATATTATTTCAGCATTAAGAAATGTTGGCATTAGAGAGATCCGATACCGATATATATTGGCTGATATTAATATTATCACCCAATATTGGTTATGTGATACACTTATATCTTGCCTTAACGTCCTTTCAATCACATTGTCTTATAATTTCCATCATATGAACATCAACTTTATACTTGTGTGGTTATAATTACTTAATTTATCCCCTTTGTTCCTGTATATGGGTAACAATGTGCTCGGTCTGCACTTGTGTGGCATCTTCCTGCTACTTTGGATTTTGTTAAATAATTTAGTCAACCAGAACATTTCATCTTCTCAGTGCATTTCCAAGCCTCCACTAGGACACTACGTGATCCGATTGCCCACTTTATATTCATCGTCTTCAGCTTCCTTAATTTTCACTATTGCTTAAATCAGTAATAAGAGCACTTTATATTTACCTCAGAGTGATTGAACTCCCAAAGTTCTGGTGTTCTACCTGTTTACATTTAAAAAGGTTGTGAAAATAGGTCATCCATCTCTATTTTGTTTTCTCTTTTGCAACAAGTACTGGTTACTCCCCATCCTTCAGGAATTTCAGTTGGCTGAAGTATTATTCCACTCTCCTTGCTTTAGCTAGTCTAAGGACATCGTTTCCTGTGTTAGTCACTTTTACATGTTCCTTTGTGCTTTAGAGTTTGCCTCACCTCTTCCTTAAGTAGCTCTTTGCACCACCACCAGGCTTCTGTTTGGCACTATACATTCTTGTTTGAGTCCCCTAAAATTTCTTTGGTTGTTTTTTCGAATGCAATTAGCCGTAGATTCCCACATCCTGTCAATGCTTCTGCTAATATCCTAAGTAGCTTATTTTAGGATATTCTCTCTAATGATATTTATTTTATCACTCTTTATATTCCATCAATTAGTTCATGGTTGATTGTACTTTAACTTGTTCCTCTTCTATTTCTTAAGATGTAAATCCCAAACCAACAAAGGACATTGTGTTGTCAGGATTCCCCTTGGAGTAGTCTTACAGTCTTGACAATACAAAAGATTGCATTTCATCAAGATAAAATAGTCTATCCGAGTTTTGGACCAGTCACTCTTGTATATGATCAAATTCATCTTCTTCTTGAAAAATGTGTTAGCCACCATAAGATCACAAATCACTGCAAAATCTAAAATATACAATTTTTTTTCTTTTCCCATAGTCATAACCTCTATGCCCGCTTGTTGAATCTCTTGATCTCCTCATTGTATTCCTTCTAAACTTTTTCTTCCATTGTTCATCTAAGCTCACTTTGGGGAACATGTGCACTAATTTTATAGCGGGTTGAGTCTCCCATACCAACTTAATAGCCACCCATTTCTCTTGACACCCACTACATGCTCTTTCAACTCTTTATCCTCAATTATGCTGACTCTATTCCCAGCTTTATCCTTAATAGAATCATAGTTTTTGATCGTTTCAGTCTATAGTCTTGGAAAAATTGTAAAGTTGTTTAATTGTGATCTATTGGTCCCAAGTTCAATATGTAAAAATAATGTCTGCTATATAAGGGTAAAGATGTGTATATCTAACAATTCTCAAAGTTTGTAGTGTAGGAAGCCTATTACATTGAGCTTTCTTTTGATATTATGGATGTTACATAGATCCTTCTTTTAATCATAGTATCTATCACCCCGATGAGCTTACTTGTCAAGTATCAATATTCCATGTTCCCGGTCGAATCTTGTTATGATTTTGTATTGGACTAGCCTCTTTAGCTGCACCCCTCCATGTCGTGGAAGCCCTTGTTGGTTTCACATTACACCCATGACATGATGCGGCAGCTCTTAGCACTATACTGAGCCATATAACTCGTGTAGAGGAAGCCCCAATAGTAGTACTCTTGATTCTCAAATCTCACTCAAAAGATCTGAAAAATGTATTGCACTAACTGCCATCCACCTCACTTGCAAGCCTACTTTCTGACAGCTAATGATAGGAACAAAATCCCAGGCACAGGCTGTGCTGATAAACATTTTTTTGCATGGAAAAAAATACTTTTGCTTAAAAGATTTGGCCCTTGAATTCATTTTTTCATTACAAAAATATATCCTCAGCTTCTCCAAGTTTATTCCCTATGTTTCTAACTTACAAGCTGTAGCTCCATTATACACTTGTATGTTAAAGATATCACATATGATGCCGTTCATTTGTGTTGGAAAAGATACATTTCCATGGCTTGACCTATGTTTTTCCTCCTAATCACTTTCCTATGTTTCTTGCAACTGGCATTGTCACTATCCACCAACACCAATCCATATATGCATCCAGAGAGACATCTAGGTGTACCCAGAATCCTTGATACTTCTACACTGTCACTTTCCATTGGACTTTTCTTTGTTCCAATATGATAGACTTTGTAGCTTCTCTCTCCTTCCCCTTGTGGATAAATTCCTGGGTTGTTTATGTCATTTTTAACAAATTTTATCTAATTTTGCAACGTATTTATTTTTATCAAGATGAGAGGGAAATGATAAGAAAGCCTAGGTGATATTGATAAGAGCTTTCATCTCCATTAGTTCACTCAGAAAAACATGAGCCTTCCGGACAAATTGGCAAACTTGTATGCCCATTTAAACTGCTTGTTATTGTCCGCATCATCACTAGGCTTATTTTCATGTGATGATTGTCATTTGATGAGAAGTTTAGTTGTTTGTTTGCTGATCAATATTTGAAAGTACTATATTAGCTGCGTGTCTGACAACTTTGTGCTTTGTCTTAGGGGAGATTTGAAATAATAAACTTGTGTGGATCATATACACCTGCTGAGAGAGAAGGTACAAGGTATAGAGCTGGTGGATTGAGTGTCGCCTTATCAAGCCCAAACGGTCAAGTCGTCGGGGGATGCGTTGCTGGACTAATGGTAGCTGCTAGTCCTATTCAGGTAATTAAAGTCTTCATTGTGTATGTAATCGATCTGTCTAACTTGTTATATGCTTTTTTCTGGTGGCCCTCACCATATGGGGGAGAGTAAAGTCAGATGAATTAATATAGGTTTTTTATTGCCCTGTAGTTGTTTGATACTTCTATATCTTGCCGAAGACATTCGGATAGGTCGTTTTGGCCCATTTAGATTGCAAAATTGGAATTAAAATTTAAAAATATAAGTCTAATTCCTATTTTGTTAGAAATGGAGTTGGATAGAATTCAAATTTGATTATTTGGATTGTATAAGAAATTATAATTCAAAGAAAAAAATAAGGTTGAGGTATGGTTTATTTTTTAATTTATA
>JAODPA010039374.1:0-12079 GCA_025585075.1 Nepenthes mirabilis | reverse complement strand
AAATTTAATTATTTATTTCGCTGACAGAATAAAACTCAAAATAAATATTGGGACAAGAATCTACAAATCAAATCCAATTGAACAACCCTAAGTAATATAATATTTAAATCACAAAATCTAAATGCTATGCATGTAAGTTGTTGCATCCCGGGTCTGCGGTTGCCGTACGGATTATAGAGCATTCGAATTCCCTAGCACGCGGTGGCGTCAGGAGAAGGGTTCGATCTCTGTCTCTATGAACCTGGACCTACACAATACGGACAAAAAATAAAAGATCAGATGTTCAGCGGTATTTCTCCCACCACGGCCACTCCGACGCTCAAGTTAGCAAATTTTCGTAATGAACGGAAATGGCGCACGCTGTGAGTGGTGCGCGGATGAATGCTAATGAAACGTGAGAGATGCGTGTATACTTTAGTATGGAGAATGCAATGAGCAGGTTGTGAAAGGCCTGGCTTCCTTTGTGTACTGCAACGGGTGGTTGACTTTCCGTGGTCTGAGAAGACGTGGGGTTAGTGATTGAGAGCTATCTCGTGCCATAAGGAAGTGAGTACGTTCTCAATTCCAGCTCTTTGTTTTTTGTGATTGAGTCTAGAGGAGGGAAGATCAGAGTTCAAAAATCGGATCGGAATTCCCTTTCTCTGTGGGGAGTGGGAGCTCTTATAGGCTCCTCCCCATTGGACTCTGGGCACCAGAATGCTCGTTGCAAGGGCTTCCTCGCCGCTGGTCACTGTCGATGACCGTCGGTCATGTCGGCTGTTGTGTTGCTGTGTCTGACGGGCTTTTGGGGGCTGCTGGCCATGCCTTGTTTCACCCATAAGTGGGGATTGGCTAGCTGTCTGCAGGTGGCTGCCTGAGCCGTTGGCGCTGTGCCTGCCGCTTTCCAATTAGTTAGCCTTTCCGCCTTTCTTTCGATTTTTTGGCAGCGCATTAATGCGCTGCAGAGTTTTCGTCGTCTTCTGCCAGCGTGGCACCGCGTACGCCTCTTGCGCGGTTGGGCTGGGCTCGCCGTCCTTTGAAGGCTCTAACACTCTTCGTGGGCTTCGCCATCCTCTCATGGGCCTTGACATGAGACCCAACACTAGCCCCCCATGCCTGGGCCGGCTAGTGGTCGGGCCTGGTATGTCCATTGGGCCCATTCTGCAGCTTCACGGCCCATCTCGTGTCGCGTCATCGTTTGTCATTTTCCGAACTCGCGCCTTCCCCAAGAAACTGCGCAGGCTTTTGCTGCCGTGATTCGTCACCCTGCCGGGCAAGATTCACACGCCTTGGGTCGCATCTGATCAGGGGTCTTTCCTGTTTAGTGAAAGATGTCTGCTGGCTGCCGTGCCGCACTGGGCAAGAGAATGGCCCCGCTTTTGTCCATAAATAGGAGGGACACTCGAGCGAGTGGAGTTCATCCTTTGGTAACCATTGGAGAAGCAATGAGAAGATTTTGGCTCGCCCCGCCCTCGGCGAGGGTCCGAGAAGGAGTTGGATGGATCACCTGTCTTGGCAAAGACCGTTCTAACTCCCGTGCTGCAGCTCGTTTCCCATGCTGACGAGAGTGGCTCGGCCATTCTGCTGTTGTCGTGTACCCTCTTCCGGGCTATGGCTCAGCCGATGTGGGGTTGAGTCATGGTGGAACCTCCGTGAGGATGTTTCTCGCTGGTGGTGGGTGCCGCACATGCTCTGCAACTCGCCGGGCTAGAGCGCAGACTGCGGAGAGGTTGAGGCCAGAAACCCAGCGAGGGAGTCGGGGGGTCTCTCCTACTTTCTCTGAGGGCTTTCCTGGCCTTGGTGCTGATCCCGCCCCGATGGATAGCGTTTCGGCGGCTTCCATCCGGGGGAGTGCTCCTCGTGACCGCCCCAATCCGCTCAGTGAACTATCGACGGGTCTTGGCCGTGGGGATCTCATGTAGATCGCGTTCGCCGAGCTCATCTGGGGGCATGACAAGGGGCCTCCAGGGCCTCGAACCGTCGTCTTCCTTTGTCTTTCTCGTAGCATTATAACTGCAGATCTTGTACTTTATAAGAAAGCATTGATTAATAAAAGAAGTAGCCCTTTTTGCCTTCATTTTCTTCTTTCCTTTGTGCGTGCTTCTTTTTCTTTGCTAGGCGTTTTCTTTTAGTGACCTATTTTCTGCTTTGTGGAAGCAGAGGGGTCACTGTTGGCGGTTACGTCTCCTGGTGTGATTGGTGCATTCGATGCCTGCGTGGTTAGGGGACGTTGCGTCGTGAAGTCTTGCCAGGGAAACGCGCAAGGCTTTACGGGCCTTCCACGTGGAAGGTTCCTGTTGGTTGAGCTCTGGCGTCTTCCGTCCTTTCAGTGCTATTGTCTTTTCAGGGGGAAACTTGTTTATTTAAACGTGCCCTTTTCTCTTGGATCCTTGCATTTCCTCGCGCCTATGTGCTTATCAGTTGGTTGCCCTCTCATTGCGTGTTTTCTTACTGCGAAGTTGATGGAGGATTCCTCTTACGAATCGGAGCGTTCCTCTGATGAATCTGAGTTTGGCTCTCACGCTTTCCGGGCTTTGGGAGCCGACACTCCAGGAGGGGCTCACTCCGAAGCCACAGTCGCGGGCCCTACTCAGTTTCCGAGTGTACCTCCGAGTTTTGAGAGGGTTGAGGCGCGCACTAGGACGGTAGCAGCTGAGGTGGAGCGGCTGAGGGGCCGCGTGGCACATCTGGAGGGCGTATGGGTTGAGTCAGAGGCAAGGGCTTCGCGCCTCGTTGGCGCCAATGTGGCGGCTCAGGCCCGCATACTTGCCCTTGAAGAGGAGATCAAGCAGCTGAGGAAACAACACGGGGTTGAGGTTGCCAGGCTGCGGACAGAGCTGAGACAAGGCTCTGGCCGGAGGGTGTAAATCCTGCCCTAGAGAGGAGTTACAGTGATGCTATCAGGCTTTGCCGGAGGTTGGCATTGTTGGAGGATTCGAACTTCCGAGTCGGCGTTCTGGACCCTCGCAACTCCCACGCCCGAACGCACAAGCAATTGGTAGATTATCACGCCCCAAGCTCCTCCACAGGCCGTTGGGATCGTTAGTTGTTAGCCATCCTCATTGCTGCTTCTTTTCTCCTTTTTTTTTTTGCATATATATAGCCGTTGTAACGGGGCTTGTTGTTGTAATAAAATATGTTATTTCATCGCACCGTTCCATCTTCTGAACTTCTCATTTCTGGATTGGCTTCTTCCGTTTTGCGTAACCGTGCGCCGCTTTAGGGACTTCACTGTCATGAGCCATCATTTAATGCTGAGGCGCCAGCGTGGATTCCTGTCAAACGGCTGAGGTGACGCACTTGTCAGTCTCGTGATTGGCTATGATTGTGGGTGATTTCGGATCCTACGAAGCGCTGCAAAGCTGGCACGTGTACTAGTCACCCTTGGTGGGCGTCACTTAGGTTTCCCGCCTATTGGCCTTCCGTTGCCTATTTAAATCAGTTGGGACGGCTTACTTCTCCTGCTAAGATTTTTCCCGTAATGAACTTGTGTCGAGAGAGAGACATGGCGAAAAAGGGAGAAAGTTCTTCTTCTTCCCAGGCTCCCAGGACAAGCCGCCACGGTGTCCATAACACAAAATCCGTCTTGTCCGCGGGCGCTATTGCTGCCCTCATGGTTGATTACGACATCCCCAGCGACTGGAGTTACCGTGCTCTTGGAGCCTTGAATAGAGCCAGTGCCCTCCCAGCAGGCTACATCACAGTGTATGAGCACCACCTAAGGGGGGGCTTCGTTATCCTACACCCTGCACGCTGTATGCGTTGGTGGATGCGCTGAGAGTTCCGGTGGCGAGGCTTCATCCCAACGCTTTGCATTATTTGTTGTCTCTGTGCATCTTTCCCCAACTCCACGGTGGTTCTTTTGACGCCAAGGCAGCAAGGCTGATCTTTCGGTTCACAGAGTCGGAGGATTGGGTGTCGATGTCGCCGAAGGCGGGTTTCCGCTTTCGTGGAACCAACCCTGATTTGGTGAAGGGCTGGAAGATCGCTTCTTCTTTCTGCAAGAGCCCTCCGACTCTGAGCTCTCACGCATGTGGGGCCCGATTTCGGGGTTCTTTCAGGAAAAGTCGCCGACTGAGGACGCTGTGGAGGCAGCGGAGTTGATTTCGGCCATTAAATCTAAGGAGGCAAAGTTCTCCATCCAAGGTTACTTCTTGACATCCATCACGTTCGAGGCCTCCAAGTGGGGGCCTCCGTCAGGGTGGAAAATCACCGGTCCCGGTAAGGGAGAGCTTGGGGGTGCAACTGTCTCCGCTCATCCGAAGGAGACAAGGAGGAGAGTTGCTCGTTGCTGGAGTCTTCATCAGACGACGAAGAGGTAGAGCCCTCCCTAAAGAGGTTTAGGGAGGTAGGGGGACCTCAACACGGAGGTCCCAAAAACAGGTCGCCAGCTCTTCGCTTGTGATTCGAAATCCGGATCCGAAGGTGGTTATGAGCGTGGGCCACCAGGGGGAGACTGCCGGGTCATCGTCGACTTCGGCCGCTGGACTAGCCGTTCTCGAAGTCTACGAGATGGGGTCTCAACCCGCAGGGGGTCCCCCTGCTCATTCCATTGCTGAGACGTTCGTGGACGCTGCTCCAGAAGCGAGGGATGATGTTGTGGATCTTGGTGACCCAGAAGGGCCATGTTCGGCAGCGCCTGCGTTGACGTCGGAGGCCAGGGGGCCTGTGGAGTCGACTGTGTTCTTTGTGGAGCCCATTTCAGAGTACAGGATCCTTGAAGGCGTGGCTTCTCTGTCGGAGGAAGGAGTTGTGCTTGCCGCCGATCCGGTCGAAGCTAGCGAGGGGGCAGTCGGGACATCCTCGGGGTTGGAGCCTCCGAGCGCTCCTATGGCTACCACCCTTCCAGCCAGCTCGCCTCCAGCGGGCGAAGGAGAGGTGCCTCAGGAAGAGGCACTACCGGGTGATCTTGCACACTCTCCGAGCGCTGCTCCTATTCAGGTATGGCTGCTTTAATCTGGCCTTCTCTTACTGTTGCTTGTTTTGGGAATTCTCCTGATGTCGTCTCCCTTGCAGGCTTCTGGGGATATCGATCCCTTTGACAATCTTGTCGTGCTTCATGGGGACTTACAGCAGGCCATCCGTCGCGCAAGGGCCTGTGCTGCCTCCTACCGAGAGGGTAGCGAGCGGGTGCTAGAGGAGAATAGGCGCTTGCAGCAGAAGGTGGCGCAACTGGAAGCCCTACTCGTTACCATGGAAGACGACGTCTCACGCCTGGTGAGAGACATGGTTGGTCGATATTCTCCGTCGGAGTCGCAGCTTACGTTGGAGACTCGGTATTGGGATGGCATCCACCTATGCCGCAAGATTGCTTCCCTGGTAGCTCCCCACGTTCCGGAGGGAGTCTTTCATCCGGGGAACGCCAGGATCTGGGAGGCGTCTCGCCTGAGGAACTTTCACGAGGAGGCCGCTCGGTCCTGTTTACCCGAGTGGTCTCCATCTGTATATGTTGTCGAACTGCCTTTCCTCATTATCCCTTGTTTCTGTATCTTACTTGTTCCTTGTAAATGAATAAAAAGTGGCTATTTCTTCTTTCGTACTTGTCCTCTTCTACTGCAGCATGCTGCTTGCAATCTTTGCTTAGTGTGATCTGTGGGGTCATGCCCCACTTCGGAATGCTAAGCTCGCCGAGCTATTGTTGCCAAGGCCCTATCCAGTTGCCTTTTTGCGCTGTGCTCGTCCTTCGTTATAGGATGTCGTCGCAGCTCACGCGTTTAATGGGAAGCTCGATCCGGTAGAGTGGACGTCGTTGCAAGTCCTGTGGAGCCACAACAAGGGTCAGTTGGGTTGTCAGGCCACAGCAACCGAACTTCGGGGTCTAGGCTTTGGTCGCGTATGATTGCGGGAGGTGTGTGGCCACTGCTCGAGGTGTTATAATCACCAAATTTAAGGTCCTAGCCCACGACCATTGTAAACCGAGGGTGCTCTCTTCTGTACAAGAAGGTCGCCGCACGCCTACGATTGTTGCCCCCTAAGGTTTTGCTAGCCATAGATTGGGGACTTCAAAAGCCCCCAGGCCTAATGTTCTGACCGCCTTGGTCGTTGGCGCGAAGCCTGCTTGGCGGACCGCATGGGTCCTTTTGACTAGGTGTCAAAGCCTACGGGTGGCTGCTTCCGGGCCATCTGGTGCTGAGCCAAAGCGCAGGAGGCCGCTTGGGCCGCTTGGCACGGAGCCAAGATGTATGGGGCCGTCCCTGGGCCGTGTGGCGCAAAGACGAAATCCTGGGACGATCGCTTTCGGACCGCCTGGCGCGGGGCCAAGGACTTATTTTACGGACAGACGTTTGTCCTCCTGATTTAGGGGCAGTTTAGGTCGTATGATTTAAGAATGCCATGCATGTCAACAATTCACACAAATGGAGATGCAGGATAACAGGAAGAGTGATTTTATTAACAAAAGACATCACACATGTCCAAGCATTCATCATGGTGCACGTGCTCGTGTCTTACCTGGGTTGATGTGGCATTACTGGTAATACTTCCTTAGGTTGGCGGCGTTCCAAGTCCGTGGGACTAGTTTGCCGTTCTGGGTGCACAGCTTGTACGCTCCGCTCCGGAGGATTGCTGAGACGAGGAATGGTCCCTCCCACCGAGGGGAGAGTTTGTTCCTGTTCACGGTCTTTTCCGCCGCCTCTACGCTCCGGAGGACCAGATCTCCAACTTCTAGAGGGCGTGCCTTTACCCGTTTATTGTAGTACCGCGCAACGTGCTGCTGATAGGCCGGGGTCCGCAGCCATGCCGCGTCTCAAACCTCTGAGACCAGGTCTAAAGTTTCCCGGAGCCTCTGTTTGTTGGTGGCTGGGTCGAAGCATTCGATCCGCAGGCTTGGCATCCCCACCTCCACAGGGACCACAGCCTCAGCCCCAAAGCAAAGGTTGAAGGGCGTTTCCCTTGTCGGCTCCCGTGGGGTTGTTCGATACAACCAGAGCACGAACGGTAGCTCTTTAATCCAGGAGCCCCCTGCATCCTCCAGCCTGGTCTTCAATCCGTGCAGCAATGTGCGGTTGGTGACCTCAACCTGTCCATTGGCCTGAGGATGCGCCACGGACGTATGGATCAGTTTGATGCGGAGGTCGCGGCCATACTTTGTGAAGCGCTTGCCGGTGAACTGGGTTCCGTTGTCGGTCACTACGACCTCAGGAATCCTGAAGCGGCGAACGATTCCCTGGCGGAGTAACTCCGTCGCATTCTACTTGGTGATCTTGGCAAAGGGGACGATTTTTACCCATTTGGTGAAGTAGTCAATGCCAACGACCAAGAACTTTCTCTGTCCGGAAGCCAAGGGTAGGGGCCCGAGTATGTCGAGCCCCTTTGTGCGAACGGCCACGGGGATTGGAGGCAGTGCAGCTCCGTGTGCAGCTGATGTGTCATATTGCCATGGACCTGGCAACTTTAACAGTTCCGGACGAACTTCATTGCGTCTCGCTTCATGGTCGGCCAGTAGAACCCTTGTCGCATAACTTTGAACGCAAGGTTTTTACCCCCAATGTGCGAGCCACATAATCCCAGGTGCACTTCGGCCAGCACGTAGTCGGCTTCCACTGGCGTGAGGCATTTCAGGAGGGGAGTAGAGCATCCTCGCATGTACAGTCTTCCGTTGAGGATTATGTACCATCCTGCCGTCTTCTTGATTCGCTTGGCCTCGTTGGCGTCGTCGGGTAAGGTTCCTTCGGCCAGGTACTTCATGTACGGCGTCATCCAATTGCTTCCTGCGTCGACCCACAGTACTTCTTGATCTTCGGCGTCAATGCTAGGTGCGGTCAGGATCTCCCTGGGCTCTCGGGCATACTGTTCCAAATATCTAGTAGCCGCGTCCTGGGCCAGTCGGTCAGCACGCTCGTTATCCAACCTCGGGATGTGCTCGATCACGAACCGATCAAACTCAGGGATCAGGGCCTTCGCTTTCGCCAAGTACCTCACAAGTTGTGGGTTTGAGGCGTCGAAGTTTCCCTTCACCTGGTTTACCACAAGCTCAGAGTCACTGCGCACGAGCAACGACCGTGCGGAACACTCCTTTGCTAGTCGCAGGCCCGCGAGGAGGGCCTCATATTCTGCCATGTTGTTGGTGGCCGGGAAGGCCAGAGTAACGGAGCATGTAATCTCCATGCCTTCCGGTGTCTTTAGCAAGACTCCGGCTCAGCTGCCTGCTTGAGTGGATGATCCGTCCACACTCAGGGACCATGCAGGAGGATTGTGGCCTTCCACGCTTTCTGGGTTGTCTAGTTCTTCCTGTGCTGGGGTCGTCGCTTCTACGATAAAATCGGCCAGAACCTGTCCTTTTACGGCCGGCCAGGGCCGAAACTCTAGATTGAACTCTCCTAGCTCGATAGCCCACTTGACCAACCGTCCAAACGTCTCCGACTTCTACAAGATCGACTTCAGCGGCTGATCTGTCAGTACGACGATCCGGTGTGACTGGAAGTAGGATCGCAGCTTCCGCGCCACATAGACGAGTGCGAGCGCCATCTTTTCAGTGTGCGGATAGCGGGCCTCCACGTCCGTCAGCACCCGACTTACATAGTACACTGGTCGCTGCGTGCCCTCGTGCTCCCCAACTAACATGGAGCTGAGGGCCGCTGTTGACGTAGCCAAGTAGAGGTAAAGGTCTTCAACCTCGCGCGGTGAGCTTAGGAGTGGCGCGCTGGCGAGGTAGGTCTTCAATTCTCTGAAAGCTTCGTCGCATTCATCATTCCACCAGAATCCCTGCGATTTGGTACCCCTTAGCGCCTTGAAAAAGGGCAAGTATTTTTCTGCTGACTTAGCGAGGAACCGCGAAAGGGCTGCTATTCGCCCGATGAGCTTCTGCACTTCTTTTATCGTCCGCGTGGGGTTCAGGTCGAGGATGGCCTTGATCTTCTCTGGGTTGGCCTCAATGCCACGCTAGGACACGATGAAGCCTAGAAATTTTTCCGAGGTTACTCCGAAGGCACACTTGGTGGGATTGAGCTTCATCCCGTGCCGCCGAAGGACCTGAAATGTCTCATCTAGGTCGTTGACGTGATTGTTGGCGACTTTGCTCTTCACAAGCATGTCATCGATGTACACCTCCACATTTCGTCCGATCTGAGCCTCGAATATCTTGTTCACCAGGCACTGATAGGTTACGCCTGCATTCTTGAGTCCGAAGGGCATCATTTTGTAGCAGTATGTCCCCTGATCAATCATGAAGGAGGTGCGCTCCTCATCCTCTGGGTCCATCCGGATCTGGTGTAACCAGAGTACGCATCCATGAAACTTAGGAGCTCGTGTCCAGACGTAGAGTCCACGAGCTGGTCGATCCTCGTGAGAGAAAAGTTGTCCTTAGGGCAAGTCTTATTCATGTCAGTGAAGTCGACACACATTCGCCACTTGTCGCTGCTCTTCTTTACTAGCACAACATTGGATAGCCACTCTGGATATTGAACTTCTCTGATGAATCCAGCGTCCAAGAGTCTCTTCACTTCTTCCCTAATGGTGACCAACTTTTCGATGGAGTGGTTCCTTCGCTTCTGCCAAACGGACTTTCGGCTCGAGTCAAGGCCCAACTTGTGGACTATAACCTCGGCCGGTATCCCGGGCATGTCAGCGGGTACCCAGGCAAACACGTCGGAGTTGGCCCTAAGGAAGGTGATCAGCTGGTCGTGTTCTACGGGCTGGGGAGATCTGCCCACATTGATGCACCTTTTCGACTCGGAAGGGTTTAATGGGATTGCCTCAGTTTCTTCTCCCGACTGGGCCTGCTGTAGTAGGGCTTCGTCGTGGAGATCAAGATCTTCGTCAGGGTGGCCTAGTACCGCGGGGTTGATTTGGAACAGGTAGCACGTCGGTCCCATCTCCTGGTCTCCGATGACTTCTCCCACGCCCCATGGGGTGGAAAACTTCGCCTCATTAGCCTCTTCGGCCGTGATGTACGCCCGGGCGATGGCCTCAGCTTCCCAGAAGGTTTGAGGGCGATGGTGCGATAGGTGCTTGAAGAAATCTCCCGCCGCCAGGGTGGCGACGAAGGCGTTAAGTTTTAGCTCGTCGGAGAGCTGGGGGATCCGTCATGCCTCGGTGATGAAACGGTTCAGGAACTGCTTCAGGCTCTCGTCTGACTTTTGGTGGACGCGGACCAGGTGCCATGGTTGCCTCTCCTCCCTACGGCTGGAGGCAAACTGGCTCAGAAAGCTGTCTGCAAGCTTGTCGAACGAGCGTATGGAGTTCGGGGGGAGGCCATGGAACCAAAGCAACGCGTCCCCCCTAAGGGTGACGGGAAAGCATTGGCACATCAAGGTCTCACTCGCTCCCTGCAAAGACAAGTGAGTACGAAAGCAGTTGAGGTGGTCCATCAGGTCCTTGCTTCCATCATACCCCTCCAGGACCGGCATCTTGAACTTGTTTGGCAATGGCTGGGTTCGCAAGTCCATGGCGAAGGGTGATCTTCGGAGGTCGGCGGAGGAGCGTGTGGGCTTCTTATGCAAGATGTCCCACAGCACTTTGACTTTCTCCTCCATTGACGAGTCCGTCATTCCCCTCCGAGCGTTGATGACATCGCGGAGCTCTGTCGGGTCCTAGAGGTGCGGTTGAGCTCGTCGGAGATGGTGACTCTCCGCTTGAGTTGCTCGCTCACTGTTGGAGCCCGCCGCGGTTGGTCTCCCGTTGCCGCGCGAGTCGTAGGGGTTACGCCGCTCAGGGTTGTCCTCCCGATCTTTGCGGGCGGGATAACTTTCCGCCTCGTTAGGATCGTTTCCGCTTGGCGCGGCCTGGGCTGCGGCGTTGTCGAGCCGGTTGGTTCTCCTCATGAGGGCCGCTGCACGACGCTTTGCTCTCTTGGAGGTGGAGGCCTGACACGCTAGAGGAGCAGCTCCCGGCTAGGGAGTTCCCGTGTTCTCGCACAGGGCGCGGAGGATCAACTTGATATCGCCCATGTCCGCAGCCAGGCGGTGGACGTCTGGCTCTGGACGATCGTTCGGTTGATTCCCGACAGGGTGGGTCTTCATTTTGGGCAACGACCTCCATCACCGGAGCACTAGCTTGTGCTCAAGTATTCACCATTTTCTCGTCTTCAGGAGGAAGGTAGGAAAGAGACACTTGGCTTCTCGTCAGTTTCCCACAAATGGCGCCAATGTTGCGTCCCGGGTCTGCGGTTGCCGTACGGATTAGGGAGCCTTCGGATTCCCCAGCACGCGGTGGCGTCAGGAGAAGGGTCCGGTCTCCGTCTTTATGAACCTGGACCTGCACAACACAAACAACAAATAAGAGGTCAGAGATCCGGCGGGATTTCTCCCACCATGGCCACTCCGACGCTCAAGTCAGCAAATTCCCACAGTGAACGGAAATGGCGCACGCTGTGAGTGGTGCGTGGATGAATGCTGATGAAACGTGAGAGATACGTGAATGCTTTAGTATGGAGAATGTAATGAGCAGGTTGTGGAAGGCCTGATTTCCTTTGTGCACCACAACGAGTGGCTGACTTTCCCGTGGTCTAAGAAGACGTGGGGTTAGTGATCGAAAGCTAGCTCGTGCCATAAGGAAGTGAGTGCGTTCTCAATTCCAGCTCTTTATTTTTTGTGATCGAGTCTAGAGGAGGGAAGATCAGAGTTCGAAAATCGGATCGGAATCCCCTTTCTCTGTGGGGAGTGGGAACTCTTATAGGCTCCTCCCCATTGGACTCTGGGCACCCGAATGCCCGTTGTAAGGGCTTTCTTGCCGCTGGTCGCTGTCGTTGACCGCGAATGTCGGCTATCGTGTTGCCATGTTTGGCAGGCTTTTGGGTGCTACCGGCCACGCCTGGTTTCACCCCTAAGTGGGGATTGGCTAGCTGTCTGCAGGCGGCTGCCTGAGCCGTTGGCGCTGTACCGGCCGCTTCCCAATTGGCTGGCCTTTTCGCCTTTCTGTCGGTTTTCCGGCAGCGCATTAATGCGCTGCAGAGTTTTCGTCGTCTTCTGCCAGCGTGGCATCGCGTACGCCTCTTGCGCGGTTGGGCTGGGCTCGCCGTCCTTTGTAGGCTCTAACACTCTTCATGGGCTTCGCCATCCTCTCATGGGCCTTGACATGGGAGCCAACATAAGTGGTTTCAAAATCAATAATTACCTGACCTGAAATTAAACATAAGAAAAAAGTACCTTACTAATATTAAAAT
>JAODPA010039363.1:0-12080 GCA_025585075.1 Nepenthes mirabilis | reverse complement strand
TAATAGAAATAGAGATACATTAAATATATCCCTAATTTGAAATAATTATAACTCTAAAATTCTAAAATGTGGACTCCTTATAAATACCGCCGAGCTTCACTGTCACGGCACCCAGCAATCCGTTGATATCCTCTCTCTTTTAACCACATCGTCGTTCTGTCACCGAGGAGAGTGTGCGACTTCACAAAGCGCCATGGTCCGTTTAACTGATCGCTTGATCTAGGGATTCTCGCTCTCTCTCTCTCTCTCTCTCTCTCGTTTTGGGAGATTGATTCGAAGGGTCAGGTTTCCTCTCGCTTTGGCTGGCCTCAAGATCCCGGCCACGTGCAGAAGAAGTTTGTCTGTGTATGAAGCTTCAGTTTTTCTAACACAGATTTGACGCAAATCAATTGAAGTGAAGAGCTTGCCTATCGTTCTCCTTGTCTGCTCTTTTGTAAATTCTCGAGGTAAGCATGTTCTTCCCCCCCCCCCCCTCCTCTCAATTTTAAGTTGAGGATATGATTAGATGTCGCATTTGTGTGAGAACCTAGGTCTAGGAGTTGGGCAACTTGTGGTTTTGATGATATTTTGTATTCAGTTTTTTTTTCCCTCTAGGTATTTGTTGAGGAAAGATGGCGTCAAGGGAGGGCTTCTTGACGGAAGAGCAGAGGGAGAAGTTAAAGGTTGCATCACAGAATTCCGATAATCTATCGTCATCGCCAAAGAATTTGTCATCGCCTCGGAGTTTGTCATCTTCACCGAAGTACTCTGATGCGTTTTCTCTTTCTGAGCACCATTTAAAAGCCCACGGGTGCGGGAAGCCTGGGGCAGCTGGGGTTGGGGTCAGACATGTACGCCGCTCTCATTCCGGGAAATACATCAGGGTCAAGAAAGGTGTGTGGTTGCTTACTTTACGAGAGTAGGAATCTTATTGTTAGCTTTTTCTGATATCCTATCGAAAAATTCCCAATTCTCCTTTTGGGATTTCAACTCTCACTTAAAGTTCTCGTTTCGACTAGTTGTTCCAATTATGGAATGTTTGAGGGCTTTTCCCAACCTCGGGGCTCCTACTCTATTGGTCAATTTCTTTAAAATTTAGGTTTTGCTTATTAGGTAATCTTGTTAGTAATTTGTAGTTTCATAATCCTAATAATCACTTTTAGCAGCGAAATATCACCTTAAGATGGAAGTCACACGCTATGTCTGAAATAAATAATGTTCTCATGTGATATCAATTCTTTGTCATAGCGCTTTGCTTACTATGGAATTTATAATGTTTCTTTTTATTGCTGTCCTAATATTAAATTAGTGGTTGCGTCCTTGTTGTGGGTTAAAAATGGTGGGTTTGCACCTATAATTTGATGGCCATCTGTTGCAGCTCATACTTTTTTGACTACTCGGTCCATACATTCTTTACTGTTCTGTAGAAAAGTAGCAAGGTTTGTAGTTGACGGGCAGGAAGATTGATGAAAAGAGAGAATAGATAAGCATAATCCTTTGACAAAGAGAAGAGAAAGCATTATGTTGAAGTCCTGAAAGTTGGACTCCCTTTTCTTTTATGCAAATGTGCTTTTCTGTGGTTGATTTTCACTGGAGGAAAAAACATTGCGATTCGTGAAGTAATTGAGTTAGCAGTTACATGTCAATGATTTTTAAGGTTAATTTTCTTCGTGTCAATGATTTTTAAACTTTGCATAATGACTCCTTTTTCTTTATGCAATGTGCTTTTCTATGTTAAATTTTCTCTGGAGGAAATACTTGTGATTTGCTGAGTAATTGAGTTTGCAGATAAATGTCGGTGCAGCTATATGATCTTGAGGCATGAGAATCAATGATTTTTAACTGCTATCTGATGATGTGGTTGGAAGTATGTGCTTTTTAACTTTTCTGTGATTGTTGCCGTTGTCAGATTTTGCATAAAACCAAAAAAAATTCATTGCATTTTTACTGTGGTGCTGGTATCTTTGTCCTCCTCACTTTTACATTGCCAAGATATCTCTTCTACATGCAGGGGGGGGGGGGGGGCGCTCCTGCACTAAAACGATTCCTGTTTGTTGTTTCTGACAAAATTTGGATAACATGTTGTCTTCTTTACCCTTTATACTTGGTATATAAGGAGGTCTCTTTTATGTGCATGCTTTGTGTATGGATTCCACATGTTGTGGCTTTTTGAATCTGTCTTGAATGCTTTCTGTTTCCTTATGTGTGATAGTTTGATGTGTGAAAGAATGCAAGTCTCTCCCTTCCACATGGCACTCCTTTCCATATATCCTGTTCTTCTTATCTAGTCTTTGTTTGAAGAAGCTTATTCTCATGGAATGAATCAAATTCTGAGTTAGACTCTCTTTACATTGAAGTTGGATTGGGAGAAAGTAGGTCATCAGGATCAAACATTTTTCTCATGGAAATACATGGGCCCTGGGAATTTTTGCGATACATGATCTCCATGGTTAATTTTCTATTTTTCATGTATATTGTATTTTTCCCGAGATTCTACTCTTCTATTAAGCTGGCCTTAACCCGCCATTATTGAAGGCCATGCTAGATTTGAGGAAAGATTAAACAGAGTAATTCACCATTAGAAGGAAGTTTCTTTAAAAGCAAAGCATTATGCATAGGCTTGGCCATGAATATTATCATTCTTCTTGTGATGGTCATCCAGATCATATCGTCCAGGTGGGAAGCATTTTCTCCTGCTTTCTTAGGTGCCTACTACACCACCAACACCCCCAACACAGAATCTTGCGGTGGGATTGGTACTGCACAGGTTATTTGTGTGCAGTTGAACTTATTGTCGCACATCTTGGTTTGTGGATTTGCCTCTAAATGGTCTGCATCTTAATATCTTGGTGTAGTTTGATAATGAAGAAATTAATATGCTGAATGATAGTGTTGCAACCAAATAGAGATTAATAGTTTTGCAACCAAAGAAACACTTATACTACGTTTGATTGTTGGAATGGATTAAGGTAAAAAAAAGAATAGCTATTCTCAGATGATGGAGTAAGGTGGAAATAAAATTAAGAATTATTATTTCATTGTTTCGTTAGTCATTTAAAATATATAAAATTGAATTAGTATAGCAAAAGAAATAACCAAGAAATTTGTATAAAATAATATTTTTTTACCCTTACCCAAAGACAAAAAATATTCTAACATATACTAGCATGTTGGTTATTCTCCTCCAACTCCACTGTCATATTGGTTGTTGCCGTCTTCCACTTCAAAATCAGCTTTGCTGTCATCTTTGTTGTATCTGTCTTCAATTTCTTCTTAAACTTCACCATATCCGACATCATAGTCTTGGTTATCATTATACTCGAATCCTAACTTCAGCTTGTATCTACTAGCATCATCATCACAAACTTCGATTTCGCCGTAGCATTGGTTAAAATTTATTTCCGCTTTGCCCTCACAGGAATTATCATCTTCACCTAGTAATTTTTAGGCAATTCTTTGTTGGGATCGTTGTCTCTATAGTCGTACTACTCATCAAAGGAATTGCTGTCTTCATAGTTGTACCACTCATCAAATGAATTGCTGAAGTCATTCTACTTATCAAATGAGGGGATGGAGAGAGTTTAGGGTTAAGGATAAATGAGAAAGCTATACTAGAATAGTTATTCTTGGATAAACAATAATAATTCAAAAAAAAAAAAAAAACACTAGGGGGTGTTGATTTTTTATTCATTGTTTAAAGGAATGATAGTTTCATTTGAAATTGTTATTTCTATCATTGGAACAATTAAACAATAAAATATTAATTTCAATGGAAAGTAGGATTAAAATTTATTTCATTCTACTAGACATGGTGTTAGGGTTGTCAAACACAATGTCTGTATAATAGATGGGAAAAGAAGTGTATATGTCACTATGCTGAACAACTAGTGATAGATTGGTTTTTCATCACAGTTTTGCTCTATGATGTTGACTGTAAATTTTCCTTTAATTTTGTTTCCCATGTTGAGGGAATACTAATGTGAGATAAATATTGACTTAATAGGGTACATTCTTTTAATATATCCTGATTTGGAAAAGACAGATCTTATGTATCTTTGTGGTAAATGCATCCAAAATCAAATTCAGTCCTCTTTTGTGAAAATTTTCTTAGTATGGAATTATTACCTGATTTATCAAAAATGGACAAGAAAATATGTTTATTATAAATATAGTGAACTTCTTAGGGGTCCTATGCATAGCCATTCATTTGTTATTCGAGACAACTTTTGCTTTGATGGATTTCCAAAGAGTTACTTTTAAGGTTCCGTTTGGATGGGGCTAGAATTCAGAATTGGAAGAATTCAAATTCCAAGCCTAATTCTAATTCTATTATTTGGCGTCATATGGAATTAGAATTCTAATATCAAGGTTCATTTCCTTGGGATTTAAAAATACTATGAGATAACTCTTTATAATTTTTAGGGGAGAGTAAAAAATTATAATTCCAACGTTAAAAATTATATGTCAATTAAATATAGTAAGATCTACCCAAACCATACCAAATTGACAAAATATTTTCAGTTGTTTGGGTTGGGTAGATGTGAACCGACTTTAATTTTATTTTTTAAATTTAGTTTCCTTTATTACATGATTCATTATCTAAAAACTTAAAGAGTTAATGTTATTTTAGTGCATTGCCTAATATATTAAAATGGAATGTATGGAGGAAATATTATCTGTAAGTTGATATTCTTAGGTCGGGCTTATTACTTGGGCTAAAACTCCTACTCGTCCTTGTCTGTTATACAAATACAATCAATCTGAGCCTTCTCGATCAGTGTAAAGTGTCTCATCTTTCTATAATAATTATTAAAAAAAAATTCTTGGGTTCTCTAGAAGTTCAATTATTTGGATTAAATAATGACTTATAATTTGAGAGAAAAAGAATTTGATAGCAGATTAAATTTTGGATCCATATAAAAAAATGAAGATAATTAGAACTTGTGATGGGCTAATTATCTTCATTTTTTTATATGGATCCAAAATTTAATCTGCTATCAAATTCTTTTTCTCTCAAATTATAAGTCATTATTTAATCCAAATAATTGAACTTGAATTCCAGCCAATTTCTTTTCCAATAGAATTGAATTTGGATTTATAATTTCAAATTTCAATTCTAATTTTGTTATCCAAACAAATTGTAACTAAAATATAATCTTATAAATATGGAGAGGTAGATGCCTTAACTGGCTTTCAAAGGGAAGTTCTTTTTGCTAAGTTCTTTCAGGAATTTTAAAGAGTGATGGCGTTAGTATCTCAATTGTATTCTAGCAAAAAACACTGGGTTGTCATTATTGGGATTCAAACACTTTGTTTCTGCTATTAATGAGATTATTAACTTAAGGATATTCTATATTGTGTGTGCCATTCTCTTACAATTTATTTCTGTTTGATATTGTTTGGGTATTTTCATGAGAATAAGAGCTTCTATCGACAACTATAATGCTCTTGTTAATAATGTAACTACTGGATTGGCTACTTCCATTGCTGTTTCCAATTTTCGGGTAATCCAATGATTACAATGGCCAAACATGGCTGACTGCAATTATTTTTATGGGGCAACCATTGTTGAGGTATGGTTTCTCGATTAAGCAATTTTCTATAGCTTTATCCATCTGATGCATGAGTTTGCACCTTGAGTCTCTATGTTCTTAGTTTTCTGTTATTCTGGATTCCTGCTTCATATGCTATAAGCCTTTTGTGTAACACCATGAAGAGGCTTTATCCAGCATACTTTACTTTTGAAGGTTGGTTGCATTTCAATTTTCTGTTGCTTGTCACTTGAGTGCCAGCTGGAAAATGTTTCCATGTGTTTCATCCATGGACAAATATAGCAGTATCGGTATTGGTTGCAGCAATATCGGTATTGATTATTGACATATCCGTATCAGCTGTATTGTATGTATTGGTATCGGCCATATTGGATATAATTTTTTGGTTCTGTACCACATCAAAATTTTGATAAATACTTAAATTTAACAACTTTTATCATATATTATATATTTCAAGTGTTTTAAACAAATTATATTCATTGAATCAACGTTTTAATGTCAAATTATATACTAGTAAATATTATAATGATAAAAATGAAACCAAATAGAATGAATTATCATTTATTACCAAATGACATTCATGCAAGATATTAATAACTAAAAAGCCAAGAGCAAATGTCATACTTGTAATCTTTGTGTCTTTTATATTAGTATATTAAAACGTGTAGTGTTTCTCTTTGGTGTATTCTACTGCTCGTGAGAAGTGGTATGAGTGAGGGAGCAAGAAAGGCATGGGTATTTTTGAAGTGATTTTTGTATGGGCTAGCCAGAATATATTGGCTAATATATTGGCTTGTATCAATGTATAAGCTTTGACAGACCAATATGGCCAATATATCAAAACGAAGACATATTACAATATTTTACTGCTATTTGGCTTTTGTAGTATTGGGTCTCCCGATACCAAGATGTATCAACTGATACTTCCATATTTTCATCCTGTTATGTCATGTTTCTCTTTCTAAATTCCTTTTCCATTGTATCCTAAAGGTTTTTTGGATATGGAAATGGATTGAGCAGTCTATGCTTTGATCTATAAAAAAGTTATTTCTAGTTTGCATATACCAATCATTGATATGTGTTACTTTCTTGCTATTGTAAACTCCTCGTCCATCTGAGTAACTTATATCAGGTGGAATATTCTAATTCTTGCTCATTAATGGGACCTTTTGTTGATGATGGCTATTGTTATAACATTGGTACATATGATGTCAAAGGTGATATGTAATTTGTTATACCCTCTGGATAATATATTCTTGAAATGAATAAAACTTAACCTTTTTCTCCTGGAGATGACCAATAAACTTGTCTTACGTACATGAAGTTTCTCGTGGTCTGCACTGCTATTATTAGCTGTCAATTTGTCACAATAACTCAAATTAGTGGCTTCAATAGAAAGTTTTGATGCTGTAAGAAGCTGCAAATTCCTGTGAAGCTTTGGTGTACTGTTTTGGCATTTTTCTTTTTAATTTCTGCTCAATGATTTTATTGTTTTCTTGTGAACTTATCCTCTCAGATTTCATTCATTGGCTTCTTTTTCTCTTATTAATTATGAGTCAGTCTCATTGTTGTTTATGATCATTGTGGGAACAGATGGTGCTGGTGGCAAAGGAACCTGGGGAAAGCTGCTTGATACTGATGGTGCAGCCCACATTGACCGCAATGATCCTAACTATGATAGTGGAGAGGTGATTGTCTTTCCTCTTCTATTGTCGCTTGCCTACCTCTTAAATTAAGAGCGAGGTTTAGAATGGTACCTTTGTTGCCTTAGTTCTTTGAATAAGTTTACCATTATCATTTTGTGTTAATGAGCCTATTTGGTTGCTTGCCTGTGCTCATCTGCATGATAAACTTTGGAGACATGTTCGGGGAGACAACATTTGGGACATCCTCTGGTGATGTGGTACCCTTTCATCTATACATTCTTATGTGGGACCGTTAATATAGATGGATGGATGAGGCACTGCATCATCTGAGGGTGTAAACTAACTCTAAATAAACAATCAACAACAATTAAGCAAAAGCTGAAGAAAAACTACTCAAAAATGAAATTGGATGCCAGCCAACCTTTTCCTTTCCTTGCTTTTAGTGAAAGATTTTCCTCCCTCTTGATTTTTGAGATTTTCCTTCTTTTACAACATCAAAGCTTTCCTTTTTATTTGGTTAAGATTTTTTCTTTCTTTTCTTGTTGGCATGATGAGTTGGGTGGATTTATATGGAAGCCAATTTACTCCTTTGTTTCTTCCTGAATCTTCTTTTTGAGCTTGATCTCCTGAAAATTATTAAATTCAAAAAACAAATAAACATAGTTAACATGGTCTATTAGAGAGGACTCGATGCTAGTGGCCCTGTTGCTGACTGGAGAACAAACACTCAGTAGACAGTCCTTTGGTGGAAAGGCAAGAATACATTGTCTTCGTCTTTCCGGTTGACTGTTGCAGTAGCGGTCTCTTTCATTTGGAATAAAAGGAATAATATTCAAATCGGATGAGTTTGAAAGAACAATTGGCTAGATTAATTTGTAATTGTATACAGGAATAAGCTCGCTACTTTCTCCGTTATATGTAATGCTCTGAGGCTACCGGTCATTAGAACTTGGGGTACTCTCTCATAGTTTGCTTCAACTTTCTAGTTAATGTCTGATTTTCTGGGATGTAGTGGTACTTTTTTGCTGAATTTTGATGTTTTATTTAAGTCACTTATCTTGGGTTTTGGTTTCATTGGGCATCACTATCTCTTGATGCTGGAACATGTTCTTTTTTATTTTTAGGCTTTTTTTTTTTGGTGTTTGCTTAGGAAGGTTTTTTCGGCTGCCTACTAGATCAGGAGGTTTGCCCTTCTTTTTATAAGTATTTCCTATTAATAAATATCAATTACTTATAAAAAAACATGGTTTATAAGAAAATACAATAAATAAGCATTGCTAAAAACGTAGTTTTTAGTCCTCATAAGCTATCCCCAAATGCTGTTATAAACTTATTTAACCGTTATTCTTGACTTCTACAGGAGCCATACGAGCTTGTGGGGTTAACCATTTCTAACCCTTTGGATGCTTACAAGAAAGCTGTGGTTTCAATCATAGAAGAGTATTTTAGCACTGGTGTAGTTGATGTGGCAGCATCTGACCTTAGGGATTTAGGATCCACAGAATATCACCCTTACTTCATCAAGAGGCTTGTTTCCATGGCCATGGACCGGCATAATAAAGAGAAGGAAATGGCTTCTGTTCTACTTTCAGCCCTCTACGCCGATGTTATTGATCCCGAGCTGATTAGCCGAGGTTTCATTCTGCTGATTGAGTCTGTTGATGATCTCTCTGTTGACATTCCCGATGCAGTCAATGTCCTTGCTTTGTTCGTTGCCCGTGCTGTGGTCGACGACATCCTTCCACCGGCATTTATCAAGAAGATTCAAAAGACACTTCCAGAGTCTTCTGAGGGGCTCCGGGTCATACAAATTGCAGAAAAAAGCTACCTCTCTGCTCCACACCATGCTGAACTCATTGAGCGAAAATGGGGTGGCAGCACTCACCTTACCGTTGAGGAAGTGAAGAAGAGAATCACCGAGCTACTGAGAGAATATGCTGAGAGTGGTGACACCTTGGAGGCATGCAGATGCATTAGAGAATTGGGGGTCCCGTTTTTCCATCACGAGGTGGTGAAGAGAGCTTTAGTTCTTGGCATGGAGATTCGAGCTGCGGAACCTCTGATTACGAAGCTATTAAAGGAAGCTTCAGAAGAAGGGCTGATAAGCAGCAGTCAGATGGTAAAGGGGTTCTCTCGGCTCGAGGAAAGCCTTGATGACCTGTCTCTCGACGTTCCATCTGCCAAATCTTTGTTCCTGTCCCTGGTTCACGATGCCATTTCTGAAGGATGGCTGGATCATTCTTTCCTCAAAACTGATGCCAAAGATGGTGAAGCACCTGTTCAAGATGACAAAAGGATGAAACGGTACAAGGAAGAGGCCGTGACTATTATCCGTGAATATTTCCTTTCCGATGACATTTCCGAGCTCATCCGAAGTCTTGAAGAACTTGGGCTGCCGGAGCTTAACCCTGTCTTTGTGAAGAAGCTGATTACGCTTGCCATGGACCGAAAGAATCGGGAGAAAGAGAAGGCATCCATTCTCCTCTCTGCCCTGCATATCGAGATCTTCTCCACTGAGGACATAGTCGACGGCTTTGTGTTGCTTCTGGAATCTTCTGAGGATACGGCACTCGATATTCTGGATGCTTCCCATGAGCTTGCTCTCTTCCTAGCCAGGGCAGTCGTTGACGACGTCTTGGCACCGATGAATTTAGATGAAATTGCCAGTAAGCTGCCGCCTGACTGCAGTGGGGCCGAGACCGTCTGCGTGGCCCGCTCTTTGGTCTTCTCCCGGCACGCTGGCGAGAGGATCCTAAGGTGTTGGGGCGGTGGGATAGGCTGGGCTGTGGAGGATGCCAAGGACGAGATCATGAAGCTTCTAGAAGAGTACGAGAGTGGCGGTGTCGTTGGCGAGGCATGCCGGTGCATCCGAGACCTCGGGATGCCCTTCTTTAATCACGAGGTTGTGAAGAAGGCCCTCGTCATGGCCATGGAGAAGAAGAATGATCGTATGCTCGACCTCCTGGAGGAGTGTTTCACGGAGGGGCTCATCACGATCAACCAAATGGGTAAGGGCTTTGCTCGGGTCAAGGACGGGCTCGACGACCTGGCGCTCGACATCCCGAATGCGAAGGAGAAGTTCAGCTGCTACGTGAAGCACGGAAAGAGCAGAGGATGGCTCCCTGCTTCGTTTGAAGAATCCAGTGTGATCAACTCCACGGCAGCTCGTTTAGAAGAACATCAGCAGTTGTAGGTTTAAATCGGCTAAGTTGGCTTGGTGTGTGGGGGGCTGTTTGATTGATGGATGCCTTTGGCTATCCTTTCTCGGACGCTTCTCTTTTTGCTAGATAGCTGTGGATGGATGACCTTTGTTTGGTCTTTCTTCTTCTCATTGACAGAGAGCATTAGAGACAGTTAGACTCTGTCCTCCTCATCAACCCTTGCCTTGAATATGCTTCTGTGGCTTGAAATATGAATGCCAAACATACATGGCGTTGTGGCTGGGAAGCGGTGTTCCTCATTTTTGAATTTAGATAAGAGGTGAGAAGATGGGGTGAATGTATATCTAAGCATAATGGATAATAATTTAAATCAGAAATTGCTATAAAATTATGATATCTTATGAAATTATAGCAAATGATCCTAGATTTGTGGATGATGGAAGACCCGAGAACAAATTGTTCTAGAGAAGACCGATTTTGTTAACTAAAAATTTAATATAAAAAGGTTAATTTGTTGTAGGCGTATTAAATTTTAGCCAACTAAACTGACGTTTCTAATTTATTTAATAATTTATTAAATTTGGATATTTGTAATAATCATGGGAAATTTAATCAATTTTAATCTTGATGTGTCTTTGGATTGTGTTGCTGTGTGAATTAGGCAGTCACTCCGTCTTTCTAGGCGGGTCGAACAAAGTCGCTTTGGTCTTCGTTCTTGATAGTCTAAATCCGACACGCTACAACCAAAAAATAAGAGTTCAAAGGGTTGATAAGATTTGCTTCCTGGTATATTCTTTAATGTTCAAATTAAAAATTTTTCTCAGACAGATTGAAAGGCATAAGAATGTGAGATGCGTGTGATAATGCACAGGAGTAAGGATAGTGTTTGTCTCGAAGGATGCGTTCGATGTGGAGCGGATGTGGTAGCGTGTTCAATGGGGAGTGGCTTTAAGGAGGTGGTGCGCTCGATGGGGAGCGGTTTTAAGGAAGTGGTTCGCTTGATGGGGGGCAAATTGAGAGTGAGAGAAAGAGAGTTGTGAGAGAGTTTCTTTTTGAGACTTTTCTAGATAGAAAGTCGTTCTTTCATATATTTGCTAGTGTGCATGTCTCTTGCCTATGTGAGTTAGGAGATATTTATAGTGTTTGACCAAATTCAGCTCTGCATGGGCACCAAGACTGGCTGATGGCTGTCTGTGCAAATTTAGCAGGCCGTCACGAAAATCATAGGTGCCAATTATAATAACCATGACTAGTTAAGAAGATTCCTTCTTTCTTCACGTTAACTCTGGAGGTGGCGGACATAATAGTTGGCTTTGAAAGAGATCTATTGAGTTAGAGTTGCCATTTCGAGAGAGATCGTGATTGGGGATAATATTTGGGGTGTTGAGTTGTTTGGGACAATTAAGGCAAGTCCTGCTTTTGTGTGTGATACTATGGGGTGTCCCTCGTCACATGTTTCTAATTGGACAGCTTCTAGTCAACCGGCTTGGGCTAGCGATTCAAACATTTAGTCGTGGCCCTTTGATGGAGTGGGCCATGGGCCTTCGAGTTCCCAATCTATTTGTAGGCTTTCGCGCTGGGCGGACCCAATTTTGAATGTCCCAATCAAATCTTCTTATACAATTTTGTTGTTGGAATTTTAAAACTTTTTATCACTGATAAAATTAAAAAAGTCATGGATAGCATGTTTAATTAATCACATAGCATATTTTAATTAGAATTTTAAGAATTTTTTAACAATT
>JAODPA010039352.1:0-12080 GCA_025585075.1 Nepenthes mirabilis | reverse complement strand
AATAATATAAATATTTACACATTTTAACATTTTCTATTCCCATTATTCCAAAAAAGTAGTCGATTATTTAGTTCACCTTCAGGTCTTCTGTTTAGACTCTGCAGTCTCATCCTTCCATGGTAAACTCTCAATCTGTCATTTAATTTCATTATTTTGTTCGCCATCGATCATCTTGAATTTATGCTTCCCTCTCTTGCTCATTTTTCTAATATTGATGTTTGTTGCTTCTGAATGGTGATTATTAGTCTCAACCATCCATTAACTGCTAAAACAGTTCGTTCATCTTCGGCTGTGAAATTGGGTTCGTGTCTAATTTGGTATTCGAACCTTAATGAAAATCCTAGTTTAGCTCGAAGCCTTTGAAATTGAAGGGTTTTTTTTTTTTCTCTTCTGGAATGTGATCCCGCCATCGGGAAATCTTTCTCTTCCACTCGTTCAAACTGTTGTACTCTGTGCTCTGTAAAAAAAGAAAGATGAAAATACGAGGGTGGGCACCGATTGTGACGGAAGAAAGACATGTATGTTGTACAATCGGGGGTATCACCATATTCAGGATTTAAAGACATACCGTATTAGACTGGCTTTTTCCGATTGTTCCTGATCCATCGAATAGAATAACAATTTCTAGGAATGAAATGCTGAAATTGGGAGGTCAAACTAACTTGATTTGGTGTGTCCTGAGAGTGGACCAAAACCCTGAATCCCCCGATTGAGCACATTGAAAAAGCATAATCTTCATGTAGCATTCCTTGTGTTGAAATCTCTCAGCAATTTGCCCTAAAAATCATATCAGGATTTTATACTCCCGCTGGCATTTAAATACCACCAACGAGACTGCCTATGTGCACGTGCAACTTAGGTGCGCCTCAGGCATTGATGCCACTACTATTGGCACATGTGTGCACTCTCAATCGCCCCTTAGGCGTATTCAACACTATCAACTATGCACCTGTGCCTCCTCAAGTTCATATCATGAGCGACTCAAATCCTTCCCTCGCATAAGTCCTCACATTAAAACTGAGTGACCAACAAATGACAATATCATTGGGTGTAGGATCCACAAAAGATTGATCCAAAACCCTGTAAACATTCCATCACAACCTTATGGGGGATTCCTTGCCTCTCCGATGATCATCATCTCTTTCCTTTTGACTATTTTTCCTCCACAGGAATCCCAAAATCGAACTCTGCTTGAATGACACCCTCTACTTTGCCAAACATTGTGTGAAATCCTTCATTGTCAAGCTTGTCTGTTGAAATCAAATTCAACCTCACATCCGGAGCATATTGTACACCTTTCAACACAAGTATTGTTTTGTTTCTTTTCCGCAAGCAAACATCTCCAATGCCAACTACCCAAGACGAGCCATCGTTTTCCATATTCAATATCCCGTAGTTTCCAAGCATATATGGTGTGAAAAAATACTTCGTTGATATTGGATGAACTTATGATCCGTTATCCATCACCCAACTTGTCTTGTGGCTTGCGATGCTTTGTGTATTCTCCACATCGACAATTAGGTTTCCATAGGTAGTGATAAAAGTTTTGTCGTTGTTGTCATGATCATTTTTCTCTTACCATTTGCTACCTCCCTCCTCTTTCTTCCGCTTGAAGGGATCACTTTTCATCAAGCAATGGCTTCATCAAAGTTGAGTGTGTCTTTTCCAAATATAGCATTGTCACTATATGATCATAGGAGTTCTACAAGGAAGCTAACAATACCAACTCCTTGTCATCCTTCTTGATTTTCTCATTAAGCGCATACATTTGCATCACAAGTCGGTTGAATTTGTCTAAATGTTTCTCGAAACTTTTCCTTTCGACAATCAAAGGCCATAGAATTGTTTTTTTACATGCGACCCCGTCGTCAAGGATTTGAACTTGTATCGGTTCTCGCAACTTTGTTCATATTTTTTCTAGATTCAATAAATTGATGACCTCCTAAAAAGCGATATCTGCAAGAAATAACTTGAACATGCAATTGGCCAAGGCTCTTGTTGTCATAACCCAAACTGAACAACTTCAATTGTCTAAATAACAACATTGAAATCTACTAACCCTGTATACCTATAACAACATGCATATACTCCAAAATTTATATCAATCTCATCAATAATTTTCTTTGTTCCTCATTGTGCATTTTATATATATGATAAACTATATTAGTTTATTAAAACCACAAAACTTACTACAACTATGTATATAGTGACAAAAGTTTGCCAATGTCTCTACTCCAAGCTATACTACAAAAGATACAACTATATGTAGACTAATATAAAAGGATGGGAAATAAATGGCAAATTAGTCAAATGCTCAACAAGTAATTTCATAATCAAGAAATGTAATGATAATAAAGGCTAATAAAATCTAAAAAACTTGGAATATCACAACAATAACTCGCGGACACTGAGTGTCATATACAATATATGATATGTCAACCATATCATATGAAAAGCAACATAAATAGGAGTTCCATGATTTTATACATACTCATATCAAAACTGAAAAATTTAACAAGAAACATCTACTAGGATAATATTCTCACAACTATAGTATTTTCTACCACTGTGAATTTAAAGCTAATGAATTAACATCTATTAGTTGGGTACAATTTATTATCCGGACTATTATTCGTCACCCCATTGGTCAATGCCAATAGCGTATCTTCGAATTTCTATGATCTGACCAGTTAATCAATTATTGGATATCCCAGATATTCAATACACATAAGTTTCATAGGAAAAATATATCACGTAATATACATCTTCAAGACTGTCAAAATGGCCTTAGTATTGGATAATACAAACTACACTAATGTGTCATGGTGCTCATATCATCTAGATATAATAATGTCTTTATATATCTTTATTTATCTTATCCATGGAATATAGAAAGAAGTATTGTACTACATTAGATTATAATATAGAATATTTAGGATTCATATATCATTAATTTTAAACCTTCATATATAGTCCTCCACCACATCCTACCAGATTGGGCAATATCATTGACTCATGTAGAATCATAAAAAACTAAGTGAATATCAATAAAATCAGAAGGACCATATAAGAAGATCAAAAAACATCAACGTGATTATATACTAGCACAACAATGATCAACATCAACTAGATCATGTAGTATACAATAACTAGATAAAATCTTTTCTAGATATTGCATCAGGATTTTATGCTCCCACTAATGTTTAAACGCTTGCCAGAACGCCACAAACAATACTGCCTCCATGCACATGTGAGCTTAAGGCGCTGATGCCACTGTTATCAGGGCACATGTGCCCTCTCAAATGTCCCTCAAGCTTGCCCAACTTCTCAAGTGCTTGCCATATACCGATCTCCTGCACCATTCAAATTCTCCACTCCAGTGAATCCTCACACAAAAAACGAGCACACTACTCGGCGACAAAATCTTATGTGTGAGACTCACAAGAGGATGTCCTAAAACCTAACACCTATATCTGGTTATGCAAAACTCGTGGAATTTGGGACATCCCCATACTCCTTGGATCCATCTTTTGTGGAAATTGGGAAATTTCCAGCCCATGCTTCCTGAGTCCTTTAGAAAGGTGGAATTTGAATCCCATGTGGGTGTGGTATTTCTTGAACCTTCCATAGGGAGTTCTACTTACTAGTGATGTCTATAATTGAACAACAGGAAGCGACAAGTTTATAATCAGGGTAAATTTGGAAAATTTCTTTCAATTATATGAAACAGAATTGGTCAACCAAACATAAGGGAATTTTAGTATGGTGCGGAATTTTACATGCCTAAGAAGTAAGAACTGAATTCCCTGGAATTCAACTAATTTACACGAAGCTCCTAAATGTTTTTTTCTTTGTTGAAATTTGATATGTTTGGGGATTTTTGCACTAGAATTTCTCCACAAAAAAGGAGGTTAAGAACTTATGAAATGGAGAAGACAAGTAGCAAACTATGAATAGTTTTTGTTCTTCATTTTTATGTTCAAGAAGTATAAAGATGAAGTGGAAGGGTTTCAGGTTTTCATTCTTTAGTAGTCTTTGCAATTATGTGCTTTATTTTTAGCAAGTACAATGCAAATACAGTGAGAAAGAAGGATGTTTTTGGGAATGTTGAAGAATTTCTTTGTGAGTTTAATGTCACCAGTCTTCCCATTTGCATAATGTTCCTTAATAGGGATCCTCCTCATCCAAGTAAAGGCAGGACTGCTGTCACTTGGCCTTTTCAGGTATTCATATGATCCTCTGTCTCTCTCTCTCTCTCTCTCTCTCTCTCTCTCTCTTTGGGGTTTCTTAGCTCAGCTCCACTCTCTCACTAATTTATATTCATGCTGTGAATGAGATTTCTCTCTCTGATTTCTGAGTTTAGCTCCACTCCATCGCTGGTTTACTTTATTTCTCTTAGGTGTTTGGACAACATGGGTTCAATTTAATATATTTATGTCCACTATTGACTTTTGTGCTGTTAGAAACTGAGCAGCAGTTAGAATTTCCTATGCATTGGACTTATCTCCAGAAAACAAATTACTGTTGAAGGACTGGAAATCTGGCTCAGGAAAGGAATGGAATGTCAATTATTATTTTACAGGGTAAACAAGTTGGTTTTGTTAGTATAACTGTGATCATTAGTTAGAAACATCAAAGTGGTTTCCACATCTACTGCCAAACTTGATTTCCACTCAGCTTCAAAATCATGTGCTCTTAGGGAAGTTTGTTCTTCTGATGTTTATGTTAAGACAGTGGTATGTGGTATTGGGGAAGAAATGGAAAGCGATATGCTAGTAGTTTATCTTAGCATTGTAATTGTACCTTCTGATCATATGGGTAAGTAGGAATACATCTATAGAAATGAACAAGATGCATCAGTTGACTAACTGGCTTCGTTATGTTAATATTTGATTTTTATGTGGCTTTGTGTATTTATGCCATATGCTAAATGATCATATGTCAATGTGGTTAATTTTCATTTCTTTATATCATTCTATGTTGTTGATTATCTCTGATGAAACATTCTAATAACGGAAGTTTTCTGCTAACAATTGCAGAAGGAAGCGAAGAATATGAATATATTTGGTCAATGGACTTTTGCTTTTTCTCTGAACAGTATCTGGGGATGATTTTGTGTCTGCATCTTGTGTCTGATTGCTCAGTGAAACAATGAGTTGGGTATAATTTAGTGGTGTTTTGTTGGTCTTATAGCAATTTTAATTTTCCAGATCAAAGTGCATAAATAAGATTACATGACATAAATGTAATGGTCAAGATCTGTTGGTCTGTTTATGAAATGACTTGTACTACAATGTTGACTGAGAAGTGTGTGACATTTATAGCACAATGGAGACCATTTTTTGGTAATTACAAAGCAGTTTTCTTTTGTTTTTGTTTTCGTGGGCAATAGATAGCTCTTTTACTGAGAAGGGATATGGAAGGTGATGTTGCTCATTCACATTTGTTTGGTTTTATCAGATGCATATATGGCACGTGAAAAAAGAGCCACCAATTTACAATGTCAAGTAGTAGATAAATATAGTGTTATAAGTGATGACCATGCACTCCAAAATGAAGAAAGAACAAAATACAGGTCCACTATTAGAGAGAACCCTATAGGTGAAACTTATTGTCCCCCTTCCCCCTCCCTTTGCCACGGTGCCTGATCTAAAGCTTAATGGGGATGAATGTTACTGAATTGGCAGAACAAAGTATATACAAATTTTGGATGAAAGTGTATAACCAAATTAGCGTTATGCTAATATAGATATTATACTTGTCTTGGTTTCATTTATTGCTTACGCTGCCTGATGATGAACATATCGAGAGAAAATATTAAGTCTTTTGTTTCTTAACTTCATAATTGGCTTCTTCCAATTTTTCTTTGACATAGCTTGCATTTCCGTCATCATTTCTGAATAACATTCTGTTGGATTTAATCTGATCAGTATGTCATGGTATCTAACTGTTTTTTTAGATGCATGCATCTGCTCCGACCTAAATTTATGTGATTTGTCATTGGTAAGATCTTAGTTGTTTTGTGAATCAATTTCAGTTGATTTGTCTCTTGAACTTTTTATGCTGCAGCAATTATAATGTAAGCTATTGAAAAGTCCAACTAGTAAAAATCTACAAAGTGTTATGAATATGATGGTCGGGCCCTTGTTTCCTTGTCTAAGGACTGGTATTAGGTTGGCATGGAGTGTACCTGGCCATTCCCTCGGTAATAAGTCAAGAACTTTGAAGTTCAAAGTCGTGCCATTTAACTCGGGCATTTTGGTATCTTGTTCCTATTTAGAATCCATCAATCTCATCATCTATTGAGTTCGGCAGTGGGAGCAAATGGGACTTCTCAGCATCATTCGAAAAATTAAGAGAAAAGAGAAGGAGATGCGAATACTCATGGTGTATGTTTTCTCAACTTTTAGCTCCCTCTCTCCCTGCCCCTTTTCCTTTCCCTCTAACTAAAGGATGCAGCATTTCCTATGCAGTGGTCTTGATAATTCTGGTAAGACAACAATTGTTTTGAAAATGAATGGGGAGGACACTAGCATCATCAGTCCCACATTGGGCTTCAACATCAAGACCATCTCTTACCAAAAGTATTATGTTTTCCTGTATTTCTGCCACCCTTTCTGTTTTCTTGTTGTGGATAGTATTGCTGATTTTATTAAGCGAATGATATAAGTACATTATTTTTGTTAGTTGTGTCACCTTTTTTTCTTTTTGGAACTTCTTTTGGGTTGGTATTTATGAAGATTTCGTGTGTGAAACGGGTGTTGTTGACTCTTTGTTTTTTGGGTATCGCGTTTTGGTGAGAATTGGTGGTTGCTTCAATGGAGAGCTCTCTTTTTTATTGGGTAATAAAAATGTTCAAATAAGACTCAAAAGGAAGTGTAACCAATGATTTCTGAAAAGTTTGTCTTGTGGGTCTACTGGGGTAGCTCAATGCGCTTAATGGATGCTTGCAAGTTCCAGTGGCCTCTTTTGCATGGGGAGTGGGGTTTTAACCCATCATATATTAATTTGTTTTGTTAAAATATAAGAATATGAAGCACTCAAGCTCCCATTGTCATGCTAACTGAAAGCTGCCACAGGCACTTTTTTTTAGCCAAGCTAATGCATTCCTGCATTTTCATTCATAGTTCAGGATGGATAAGTTGAATAATTGGAAAGCAACGTTGAATATACACACTTCAGTGATAGATGAAATAGATGTTCCATTTTCTTTTAACAAGACTTTCCATTATAAACCAACTCATATTTGCATTTCTTTGCTCTCCCTTCTTACTTGATGATGTGTCATTTTCATTGTTGACCTACCCCTTTTAATAATGTGAACTGCAGATGATAAACAATAAGGGGACTGAAATTCTTGTGACATGAATATTCCAGATATACGCTTAATATTTGGGATGTTGGAGGTCAAAAGACCATAAGATCGTATTGGAGGAACTACTTTGAGCAAACTGATGGTTTGGTATGGGTAGTTGATAGTTCGGATCTTAGACGGTTGGATGATTGCAAGAATGAGCTGGATAATCTGCTGAAGGAGGAGGTACTTGTTGAGAACATTCTTGAAATTTGTTATATTAGTTTATTTTATTATATTTGCTTTCATATTTTGTCATATCTTTGAGATTTTTGAAATTCTGCAATTTTGATAGTCTCTACAATGCCTATGAAAAGTTCTATTAACTTTTTGTTAGTTCCTTAATTTAAATCGTCACTAATTAAGAGATTATATTTGTTTTGTAGTTGATTTAAGAAGACGGTGTCTCTTTACAATGATCCTAATTTTATTACTTTTGTAGCTCTTGATAAATTGAATTTATTTGAGAAAATGAATCGACATGATCCACTATAGAAAGATGTATTCTTGTAAAATTATTATGTTTGCAAGTTTCCTCCTAATTTCTTGATTGAATGTGCTAGTAATCAGTTTACTGACATCCTCCCCTTTAGTGAGATTATTAGTTATATCATCACGTCCCTCCTTGGGCATCTCTTTTCCATTTTTTGATGGATCATTAAGCAATTTAGCACATTAGTTTCAATGGTTCTTATCTTCTACATTTACATTGTTCTTTGTGAAATACTGCTACACAATACTCTTTTGCTTCTTTTCTCTCTCGGATACATAATCATTCCCTGTTCAGTCACTATGAATTGTATAGAGGTTTGACTTCTAATGGGCTCAAATAGGTTGATATTTGCTCCTTGAGTTGGTTCAGGACTCGTGATGATTGATTGGAGCTATCAATTGATTTAGACTGTTCAAAGCTAATTTTTGGAGGATTTGACATATTTGGCCTATACAAAAAGGATTAGATCATGCAAAATTATGAAATTTCAAATTTTACATAAGAATATTTTTTCTAATATCAAATCCAGTGGTAATGGCCTTAATGATGTTGCATTATTTTTTCAAAATCCAACGCCTTCTTGGTCGATACAATATGTATCGGTATCGAGGCCCCCTAATACTGATATTTTTAAATGTTTCGACAATATTATGATATATTTCCGAATCGGCCAGCAAAGCCGATGTATCAGCTAATAAATATCAACCAATTCGGGCTTATCGGCTTATGATTTTCAGAATTTTTTATCGTCCAGTATGTGTGATATAAATACATATTATCTGTATGTTTGATACCAATATGATTGTGACTGATATTGATACCGATATTTTCATCTATGCTTCCGTAGAATAAAAATGATTCAATGGGGATGGAAACAGAAAATGATAATGGTTCAATAAATAAATAAAAAAAAAATAGACTGTATGATGCTGTTTACCCCAAGATTTTCATTTAATTCATCAGATGGCATGAAATGAAAGCTTCAAAATTTACTACAATTGTTTTGAGGTATTTCTAGATGGGGCTGCTTGCACTATAGATATCTAGTCAACTACTCCATTGAACAGATAGAACATGAATCAGATGCATTCTACTATATTTATCAGGTATGAACCTGTCTGTGTTTACAAGATTTCAATATCATAGATACACATCTTTATTGTGCTATAAGCCTATAACAGAACCTTATTAACTGCTACAATGGATATGGTGATTATCCTGTTGCTCTGAGCCCTTAGCCAGTAAGAGCCTGATTGATTTTTTTCAGTGACATGTTCATGTTAAGACATCTCATTTCAGATAGTCTCTGGATTTTGTGTACATCACTGCATTGGTGAGCACCCTGGCATTAATACTCGGTAATATTCTGTGCCATTCGGCTTTGCCAAAGCTTTGCTGTGCACTTGACCTTTGAAATGGTTAAAATTGTGAAAGCTGGTCCTGCTGGTTGGTTCAGGAAGTGCAATATATAATCATCGGTTATAATTTTTAAAGGTTCATGATATTTTTGATATTTGAATATTATTGGAGTTACCCTGTGGAGAAGGCTGCAATTGTGAAGATCAGTAACTAGAGCAATGACCCCTGTTTCTGATGACAGCCACAATTCCTCCGCCATCTTCGTCATCTTCAGTTACTATTATCCCTATTTACATCTGTAAATGTAACCCTTTTTATTTATAATCTTTTCCAGATTTAGTTCAATGATTCACGGTAATTAATTGAAAGACCCAGAGATTGATGGTGAAAAATTCCCACTGAGTAAAAAGAATAAACCCCAGAAATCTTCCCCTACCAAACAACCCTCTAAGAGTGACCGCCTGAGCTTCTTTTACTGTGGGATGATAGACAAGGGGAAGAGAGAGGGAGAAGAGAGAGAGAGAGAGAGAGATATTTCAGTTGAAAGAGGGCAGTTCCACAAAGCTGCATATGTAACAGGTGGTATTTATGCGAGTTTCATATTTCTAATTATCATAAAAACCCAAGGGAAAAAACGTATTCATATAATTCTCAAGGCAGTTTATAGGATGGATACTATCATTATGGACCCTGACCCTGTCCGCCAGACATAAAAACTCCATTTTCCCCTGAAAACTGCACGAAAACCAGTCAAAGGGGTTTTCTTTGTCTTGACTGTGTTGGGTCAGGTAAGGGCATTGCAGGGACATGCCACTAATTGGAGCAGCCTTACCATTGCACCTGCCATTGTCTATATGCGTGAGTCAAAATATTGTTACACATCACTCCATTACTTTTTATGGAGTTTGATTATTGCAAAACTCACTGGCTGGAGTTGTGGAAGCACTCGTAAATCATAATGTGATGGCTATGGAATATTTTACAAAATTTGACCATTTTTCTGTAGTTGAATGGCTTTTGTGGTCAATTACATATTGATTTAAACTGGGTTCGTCATGTGATCATGCTGCAGAGACTTTCAGGAGCATCTTTGTTGATATTTGCTAATAAGCAGGACATACGAGGTGCTCTCTCACCTGGTGAAATTGCCAAAGTAAGGTTCATACTTCATATTCCTTTGTGCAGTCTGTGATTGCTGAAGAACTCAATGTTTAATGCTCAATTTCCAGTTTACAAGTACAAGAATACTGTTGAAAGAAACCTGTTAAATATGGCTGTTGTGATGATGTTAGTTGTATTGGCTACACTTTCATGTTTGTTGCGGGATTCAATTTTCACAAAGGGTTCCGTCTTGTGATTTAATCTTCCATGCTCTAGATTTCTTCTAAAATATTTCATGTTATAAACTTATGCTCAGTACAGTAATTATAAGCTTAGCTAGCTCTACATATGTAATACAAAATACGAAATATTATAGTTTCCATTCAAACTCTTACCAGCTCATGTATATTGTTTTATTAATGCTGTCAAAATGCTATTTGTGGTATGCGGATGTCTCTACAAATAGGGATGTAAACGAGTTATGTCTTAGTAGCATCTGATCAATGCAGCTTACACTTGCTTATGGATCCAAAGAAAACAATGCCATTAAAATACTAAATGAAAGGTGGCTAAAGTTTACAGCAAATCTGCTGCCAAATAAAAAATCTTAAATCCTTCAAATGCCTCTTGATTATGGCTGTTCTTTTGTTCAGTAATGAATGTCCATTGCCAAGCATAATCAACTAACCTATTAGTTGTTGGGATCCAGAGGATCCTTTCTTTCCAAGCACAGGAACTTAGGTTGCATTTGTTCTATGGAATGGCTGGAATGAGAATCCCACTCCCTCAAAGCATTAGCTTTATTATTCATTAATTCAAGAAGGCATTAAAATTTTATCCTTTTTTCTGTGGGGTGGGGACGTGATAAGCTCAATAAAATTAGGACAATTTCATTATTTACCAGACCCCCCCCCCCTTCCGACCAAAATATAAAAATAAAAACACCTCATTGCATTCTCAACATTGGTAAATCCTAACACAAGAATGAAATGGTGGCCTTAGCCCAATGATATTGTGTGATTTGATGGTTATGAGCTCAAGTCGTGGAAACAATATCTAAAATAATCCAAGTAAAACCGCATTCAATAAACCCAAAGTGGTGTAATACGTTTTTTGATCCTGTGCATAGCTGGAGTTTCGTATACCGTATTATCCTTTGTTAAAGCCAAATTAAGATTTCCATACAGAATTTGTCCATTTCAAACTGTGGAATAGTAGGCATCTCAGCCAGTGGTCCTTTCATGCCTACAAATCTCTGCAATTCCCATTTTTTCTTCGGTTTTTTTCTTCAGGTGCTCAACTTGGAAGCCATGGATAAGACCAGGCACTGGGAAATTGTCGGCTGTAGTGCATACACCGGAGAGGGATTGCTCGAAGGATTTGATTGGTTAGTTCAGGACATTGCCTCTAGGATTTATGTTCTTGACTAACTTGCTTTCACACTTATTTTCTGATTGGTTTGACAAGCATTTTCCCTATGGTTTTTTTCCTTGGTTGTGGAGTTCTTTGCCTATGTTCTAGCCCTCATGCTGGGCGTAGTATTTGCAGCATTTCCCATATGAGCATCTCTGCCCTTTGCTGCGTTTAGTTGAATGAGTAATGCTATGTTTATGAGAACTAATGCTAAAATGCTCACCTGGCAAAGTTATTTCAGATGATATGGCATATCATAAGGCTGTCTGTGCAGTTTACGGGTAGGCTTCAAGTGAATATTCGCGGGGGAAATCGCGATGGGGTGTGCCCGCCCCTTGAATTTTGGGCCATATATATATA
>JAODPA010039341.1:0-12080 GCA_025585075.1 Nepenthes mirabilis | reverse complement strand
TATCAAATTATTTGGTTAAGATTTAATAAAAATTTTGTTATGTCGGTCACTCTCTTCCCATAGCTAAAATTATTGGGCATAACTTAATCAAATAGCTCTTCTATTTAATTTTTTGAAAGGGTCTTTATTAACTTTCTTGTCTTTTAGAGTAATTGTTAGAAATCATCTTGAATAACTCCACAAATAATCTCGGGTGCTTTCACAAGACTGCCTCGAACGCTTTGCGAATTGATACACACATCCGTCGCATCATTGTCAATGTCTAAGTGCTTCCAAATAATTTTGGGTGCTTCTGCAGGACTGTCTCAAACACCTTACGAGTCGATGCACACGTCTGTCACATCATTGTCAATGCCTAAGTGCCTCCAAATATCTATGAGTTCTTACGAACAATATATAGGCTAAGATTCATCCATAACAACATTGAGCACCCCACGTGATTATTTTTTATACAACAGTTCCCATTGTCGTTCTTTTTAAGCTCTAAAATATTAAGAAAAGTAAAGTAGTGGCCTAATTTTGAATTTTTACGTACTTGTTACCTAATGTTCATGATAGAACTAGATATACCAATAATAATAAGTGTAAAAAATATTTTTGATATTTTTATTTTCATTAATTATCTAAATTTAAATTATTAGTTTTTTAGATGGATGCCATTATGGGAGACCCTTTTTATTTAAAATTAGAAGATAATCAATTATTATTGAAAATATATATTTTCATATATGACGTGTTTCGGGATCTAGATTTTAGATGGATCTAGATTTCCACATTGATCTTGTTGCCCAGTTGATCTGGTTGACTTGAACCACATGGATCTGATCAACGTTTTTAAAAACTGAAACCTGCACACCACAAATAAAAATAAGAGAATCCGAGCACCTACAAGGAATATTTTTGATAGGCTCTCCGATACTCAAGTTAAAAAAATATTTCTCTATGGAAAAGAAAGATACTTTGAGAAATGAAAATGTATACATTTTTTTATTTTGATTTATTTTGTATATTTTTTTGTTATTGCATCCAATTAAGTGAGAGTCATCTCCCTCTTTGCACTCGGAAACTGTTTTTATAATGATGGGGATCGTTATTACTTGCCCATTTCTTGAAACCATATCGGATAAGGTAAGACAGTTTTATTTTACCATTTTGGATAAAAGCTGCCAATTATGGCCGGTATTCCTTAAAGTTAGGAAGTGGCAACATTGATCAAAACAACTGTAGTAGGCTAAAATCATGGGCTTTGGTACGACACTAACTCACTTTATGCTAGGATCTTTCGTGGGCCTTTTTTTATTGGGCTTCTTTATTTGGGTCAGTCCAATTTCAATCGTACTCATCACTACCTCCCATGTTAGAGGTTTGAGAATTTAACCTTCTACATGTTTATTGATGGTATGCGTTTCTTTCCACACGTTAGCTTCAATTTGATTATCTATACCCGATAATTCTTTGCGGATTCACTGTTAATCTCTTATGACGAGAAATATTATATTGACGCAGGAGAACCTTCTGCATTTAATGATCTGTTGATCACTCTTGGATTATAAATAGGGAAACTGCTTAAACTTTTGCATTACACCTGTTGTCATAATAGTAGTTTGATATTGGTATGGGTTTTTTGCTATCAGTGGTTACAATCGTAGATAATTTATCTCTAAGGCTTCAGGAGATCATCCCAAGCATTTGAAATCTGCTTTGGTTTCACCTTTTCATATGAGGAACCACTTTGGTTTCCCCTTTTCATACTTGTCCTGGAGTTGTTCTTCCATTGCTGTTGGTGAAGATGAGGGTTTGTAGTTCCTATGGACCTCCCTCCACCCTTGTGATGGATCCTTCTCAGGACAAGCAGCTCCACTTGCTCCTTAACTCCGGTGATATAAAGTGTTGCTGGCTATTATGAGCATTCTTACCTCCCTTTCTCACTTATCTAAAAGATGTCGAAAAAGCTTTCTGGTTTATTCACTGCTAGAGGAGTTGTATTTTGTAAAAAACGAACCATGAATGAAATCTTCAGAGCATTTTTCTTGTCTTCATATTTTCCTGAGTTTTTTTGCTCATTATGGATCTTCGATAGACATTATGATATTCAAGGTGAATCTAAATTATATACTCATGATATTAAGAAGCAAATCTTATCCAAATAGCCTGGAGTGGCTCAAAATACTGAAGTGTCAAAATGCCGATGTGGCCAAAATTATCAGATTGGCCAAAATTTCGAAGTGACAAAATTAGCGAAATGGTAAAATTATCGGGTGAACAAAATTTCGGAGTGGATAAAATTTTAGAGTGACAAAATTGTCGGAGTGGCAAAGATTACTGGAATGGCCAAAATTTCAGAGCGAAAAAAATTACCATAGTAGCCAAAATTTCAGAGTGGCCAAAATTTCAGAGTGACAGTTATAAAATGGCCAAAATTAGTGGAATGAAAAAATTGTAGAGTGATAAAATTTCGGAGTAGCAAAAATTACCCAAATGGCAAAGTTACCGGAATTGCCAAAATTTCGGAGTGACAAAATTATCGGAGTGAAAAAATTACCGGAATAAAAAAATTACCAGGTGGCCAAAATTACCGGAATGAAAAAATTTTGGAGTGACAAAATTTCAGAGTGGCAAAAATTACCGGAATGGCAAAGTTATCGAAATGACCAAAATTTCAGAGCGACAAAATTACAAGAATGGAAAAATTATCGAAATGGAAAAATTATCAAGTGGCCAAAATTACCGGAATGGAAAATTTTCGAAGTGGCTAAAATTGTCGGAGTAGAAAAATTTCAGAGTGACAATTTCGAAGTGACCAAAATTCCAAAGGCAAAAATTACCGGAATGGCAAAGTTAGCAGAATGGCCAAAATTTCAAAGTGGCAAAAATTACTGAAGTGGTTCAATTTGGACTAAGTCTATCAGCATACAACCAGTTTATATTTTCAAGAAGTATTTTAAAAATTGGATTATTTTGAATCTCACCAATCCTTATTTGACGAGTGTCGGCCGTTCTGCCATGCCAACTCGTCATTTATGATGAGGATGGTTGGAGCACAGTTTTTGATTAACTCATGGATTCAAATCTCTTCAATTTATTTCAAAAGTACACCGTTCCAAATTCTAAACGAACCCCTATAAATCCGGCACTGTTTCGCTACCCATTATCTTCCAAAAAACTCAGAGCTTTCAAATCTTTAACTTCCCTTTCTCTTTATCTTTAACGATTCTATTATCATTGCTCCTTCTCGAGTTAGTGATTTCCGATTGGTGCTATCTTCAACAAATATTGAGAAGCTTTACTTTTGTTATAAGATTTTGAAGGAAATTCCGTTCGTGATACCCAGTGAGGACGATAGGGCAAATTTTCCTTTAAGTGAGTTTATCACCGTATACGAAACCCATTTGAAGAGTGAATTTCGTTTCTCCATCGTATAAGAGCTACTACAAATTCTTACTGATCTCGACGTTCTATTGGCTGGGTTTCATGCCAATGTAATTAGGTACTTACGCAATCAATGTATCTTTTTTTGTCTTCATAGACTGGAACTGAACTCTATGGTCATTAAGGTTATTTTTTGATTCTCTCCAAGTGGAGACTAGATTTCGTTGTGTCCTCATGAATTAAATATACACAGGATGATTTACAAATCCTTAAAAAATTAGAATGATCATTATTTTTTTATGAAAAATTCTATTGGTTTCCCAAATGAATAGGAAAATATATTGGAATTATTTATTGATAAGATTACTCCTCAGGAGGAGGATTTAGTGAAATTATTAGTTAAATCCCTCTAAGAGAAGGCTGATTCTTTTAATGATAAGAATAAAGATAAACTGTTTTTTCCTGAAATTTTGGCGCAAATTGAATGGGAGCCTTGATTGGAAGGGGCAGGAGAAAACGTTTTGTCAGTGAAGAGACACAAGAAGAAAATGAGCGGGATAAAACTTAAGGATTCCTCAGCACAACATCGAGTGGCTTATTCTAATTCTTTTACTCAAACCGGTCTAGCATTAGAGACAAAAATTGGATCTGTCCTCACTGTGGACGGTCAATCCTTTGTTCCATCTATTGAAGCCCCACTCGAGTAAGAAATTATGGGCCAACCTGCCGAAGAGCAAATTGGCAAAGGGCAAGATTTTTTGAATGAAGAAATGTCATCCACTCCATTGCCTGAAATGACCCAAAACCAAATGGAGCCTCCTGTCATTTCGACAAATATAGGAGGAAATGCTGGAGTGACAAGGATAACGATGGCAAGTCCAAAATCTCTTATAACTGATTCAATGGCTTCTTCATCTCACCCAGGGTCCGGTCAACATCGGTCAGGGTGGATACTCACTCCTAAACCAACAATTTCCTCATCCCGTCCAAGCCCCGCAGGATTGTAATCAAACCGTCAATGAACTCCTGCTTCTTTATTGAGGATCCCTTTGACTGAGATAGCTCTAATGGCGTCTTTCATTTCAATAGGTTCTCAATAAAATTTTCCATCCACTATAAGTAATGACATAGTTTGATTTTTATATTCCTTTTATGCTTGCAGAATAATAAAATGACAGATTACTTAAAAATTTGTTTACATTAAAAGAGGTTATGGGTTTGACAGTTACAAGGGAAAGTAAATAATTTGAGGCAGATTCAAATCGATCCAAACATTTTGGAAGAAATGCGAAGCCAAAGAAACGCTACTAAAACAGATCCTAACAACACCGCGATTAGGTGTCCAGCCTCTAACTTGAGCTTCAAAGTACTAGGGAGGCTCTTCAATCATTTGAACAACATCTTGTAAACCTCCGAAATGAGGTTTCTCAATTGGATTCGGAGTTGAGGACCCGTCTCAAACCAGAGGAGGTGGGACTGATTTTAAACTCCAGATTTTTAGAGGGCATTGAGCTGTGTTAGTGTATAGCTTTACTAGTTTATCCACACTTTCCTGTCGATTTTTTTGATGAGAGAAACGAGAGTGCCCAGCATTCATCAGACCTGCGAAATTTTTCTGAGATTGGAGAGCCATTTTGGAAGCCCTTAGCCTTAGAGTGGTTTTCTTCCTCTAACCGTTGTAATGGGATTTTATAGATAATACTGTTTTCCCATAATTGTTGTTTAGAACTTTGTCATCTGAAAAATCTACTTTTAATATTTAATTGTTTGCCGGTTTATCACTATAGCTATCGGTGCTGGGCTTTAGCATATTTAGGATCATTGAACATGTCATGTAGTTGTCAAAATCTTAACAATACTCATGTCTGATCCTGATTCGCAGGCCTTGGTTGACTGAAAATGTTCATCCCTACTCAAGGGATTCATCACATTTCTACTAAATAGCCACCTAAAGTTTAATTATTTGACGTATATGGTCACTCGAAATTGATTCAAGGTTCAAATTTGATCACTTATGGGCCGCATGATGACTATATCAAGGTTATTTTGACTGTCTGCGAATCATAAAATAGGTGAAAAGAAAACTCGCATAACTTAGGGATAGTTGAGATCATTTTGTTTTGTGCAATGTCATACACGCGTTCATATGTTTATATAAAACAAGAAATAAAAAAGAACAAATGAAAAACAGTTTATTTTGTTAATGTTTAATGTAAAGCATGATGCAGAGGTACTCAATGATACATGCATTATCTACTCGAACTCAGTACAGAATTATTGATAGAATTTTTTTAAATGGATTGCATTCCACATTCTTGGAATTAATTTTCCATTCTGACTGCGTAGTTTGTATGTTTCATCCTAGAGAATAGCTGATACAAGGAACGGGCCCTCCAATTTCAAGAGAGTTTATTCCTATTTACCACTTTCCATGTCGCCTCTATACTTTGTAGGACTAAATCTCCCATGTCAAATTTTCATACCTTTATCCTCTTATTGTAATATCATGCAACCCGTTGTTGATATGCCGCAGTACGCACCTTGGCTATTTTTCGAGCTTCATCAAGTAGGTCGAGAAGTTCCCTAAGTATTTGTGCATTATTAAGGGAGTCAAAACTTTCAACCCGAAAATTAGATAATCTTATTTCTCTAGGAATTACCTCCTCCATCCTATAGTATAAACTGAATGGTGTTTTGCGTACTGGCTCATTGGGTGTCGTCCGATATGACCATAATATTAAAGGTAATTCATTTGTCTAGGAGCCCCCAGCGTCCTCCATTTGATCTTTAACCCATACAGTAGCATTCTGTTGGTTACTTCTACTTGTCCGTTGGCCTTGGGTATGCCACTAAAGTATGGATCAATCTGATGTCTAAACTTGTCTAGTACTTGGTAAAGCGTTTTTCAATGAATTGAGTCCCGTTGTCCGTATTATCACTTCTGGAATCCCAAACCAACAGATGATATTTTGTCGAGCAAACTCCATGACATTATGCTCAGTAATCTTATCCAACGGAGAAGCCTCTACCCATTTCATAAAATAGTCAATACCCACGATAATAAATTTTCTCTGACCGGAAGCCACCAAAAATGGGCCAAGTATGTCAAACCCCCATTGAGCAAATGGCTATGAGGCCTGCAGGGTTCTCAACTTGGCCGGTGGTTGATGAAGCATGTTACCGTGTAATTGGCAGTTCTCACATTTTTTAACGAAATCAACAGTATCGTTCTTCATCATTTGCCAATAATAGCCTTGGTGCATTATTTTAAAAGCTAAATTTTTTCCTCCAATATAGGATGCACATATTCCAAGGTGGACCTCACTTAAGGCATAATCGGCCTCTTCCGAAATAAGGCATCAAAGATATGGGGTGGAGTACGCTCGGCGGTATAGTTTTCTATTCACTATAGCGTACCAACCCGACGTATTCTTCATGCGTTTGGCTTCATCTTGATTATCCGACAATGTGTCATCAGTTATATGTCACCAATAAGGGACATCCAATTCTCACTCTCAGAAATGTGCGGAACATTTTGTTCTGACTTTTCAATACTTGGAGTAATCAGAACTTTCCATAAGCTTTTTGAGTACTGCTCGGGGTTTTCGGATACTGCAACCCTTGCAAGCTGGTTTGCCTTTCCATTATCTACACGCGGGATGTGAACTATCTCTATTTTGTCAAAATGTTGGATCATACTCTTCACCTTATAAAGGTAACTTATCAGCAAAGTACTTGTCATGTCAAAGCCTCCCTGAACTTGATTGACGATCAATTTAGAGTCACTGTAAACAATCACTTGCTTCGCTGAACATTTTTTGGCTAATCGAAGTCCAGCAAGTAAAGCCTCATATTTAGCAACATTATTAGTTGCCGAGAATCCCAATTTCAAGGAATATCTTATTTCCTTTCCATCTAGAATTCTCAAAACTACTCCAACCCCACTGCCGGATTGAGTTGATGACCCATCAAGATACAAAGTCCAGATCGGTACCCTATCTGTCCAGTTGGCATCCTCATCAGCAAAATGGGTGTCTAGGACTGGAGTGGTGGTTTCAACAATGAAGTCAGCCGAGGCCAGGCCTTTGATGGCTAGTCTTGATTTAAACTAAATGTCAAATTCGCCCACTTGACTAGTCTTCTGGACATATCAGGCTTCTGTAGTATGTCTTTCAACGTTTGATCAATTAAAACAATTATCCTATGAGCTTGGAAACATGGTCGCAATTTCCTCGTTGAATGAACAAGTACCAATGCGACTTTTTCAATATATGTGTAATAGGTTTTTGTATCAGCTAAGGTCTTACTAACATAATAGACTGGCCGTTCCACATCTGAATGTTGTTGGATCAAAATCAAACTCAAAGCTATTTCTGACATTGCTAGGTACAGATATAAATCTTCTCCTTATTTTGATGAAGCCAATAGGGAGGACTAGATAAATAGCTCTTTGATTCTTGGAAGGCAACCTGACAGTGGGCTGTCCAAATGAAGCCGTTCGTTTTCGTTCCTCTCAAAGCCCTGAAGAAGAGGAGATATTTCTCAACTGACTTAGCCAAGAATCAAGATAAAGATGTAAGTCTTCCGGTCAGCCTTTGAACGTTTGTTACTTTCTGAGGTGGAGCAATGTCGATGATCATTTTTATCTTTTCCGGATTGGCCTCAATCCCTCGTTGAAAAATGATGAAACCTAAAAATTTTTCAGAAGATACTCTAGAAACACATTTGATCGGATTTAACTTCATTTAATGCTTCTGAAGTACCTCAAAGGTCTCACTCAGGTCACATATATGGTCGCCGGTAGTTTTACTCATGATGAGCATATCGTCCATGTATACATCCATGTATACGTCCATGCTTTTAACCGATTTGAGTTTCGAACATATATTGACAAACTGCTGGTAAGTGGCTCCTACGTTCTTTAAACCGAAATGTATAACCTTGTAATAATACATGCCCTGATCGATCACAAAGAAAGTGTGTTCTTCATCTTCTGAACTCATCCGAATTTGATTGTATCCAGAATACGCGTCCATGAAGGTTAACAACTCATACCCTGACGTAGAATCTACCAACAGATCTATTCTAAACAACGGATAGCAATCCTTTGGGCAAGTCTTATTTACATTGGTAAAATTATACACATCTATCACTTCCCATTACTTTTCTTCAAAAGTACCATATTGGAGAGTCAATTAAGATATCAAACTTCTTTGATAACATCAAAGCTTAACAACTTTTTCACTTCTTCACGAATAGCAATAAGTCTCTCAATCAAGTAATTCTTTCTTTTTTGTCTGATAGGCTTGTGACCGGAATCGATACCTAACTTGTAAACCATGAATTCGATCAGGATTCCTAGCGTGTCAGTGGAAGACCATACAAAGACATCCGCATTATGTTGGAGGAAAGTACTAAGTGATCTCGCATATGCCTAGAAAGTGAGCTTTCAACTTGTATACATTTTTTCGGATCATTGAGGTTTAGAGGGACCTAGTCGGTTGTCTCACCTAATTGGGCTTGTTGTAGAATTGCTTCATCTCGGTAATCAAAGTCTTCAACTGGCCAGTCTGGAGCTATTTGAGTAATTTGAGACAAATAACATATCTAGCTGGTTACTTGATCACCCAGGACTTGTCCCACGTCATACGGTGTTATGAATTTCATTTTCAAGTGCGAGATAGATGTTACTGCCCTAAAGATCGACAAGCGCGGTCGGCCTAAAATGACGTTGTAAATAGAATGTGGATAAACCACCAGGAAAATGAGAGCATGAGAGGCGATCCTAGGGTATGTTTCCAAGGTAACCTCTAATTTTATAATTCCTTAGGCAGACACTGGTTCATTATCCAATTCGTAGAGAGGTCCACTTACAGGTTTAAGTTGATTCTTTTTAGTCCTAATTTAAAGTACGCATCAAGGTAAAGTAAATTACTTGAACTTCCATTATCTATAAAGGCTCGTTTTAATTGGTAATCCACATTATCATTCGAAATAAGTGTTGATATAACCAAAGGGTTTGAATGGAGAAGTTGTACATGTGACATGTCATCTTTGTCAAAACTAATTACATCATCTCTAGTTTTCAACCTCGGCTTCTTTTTGTTACTCTCATCATCAATTTTTGGTCGATCTAGAATGTGGCTTTTGGATGGTTTGGTCAATATTATACCAACCACTCCGACCGCTGCCCTATTTTTCAGATGTTGTTGTCACTGTTGATCCTGCCTTTCCTCTCTTCTTTTTCCAGGAGTTTATTCCGGATTCGTCAAGAATTTGGTGAAGTGTCCCTTCCGAATGAGTTCCTTAATTTTCCTTTGCAAAGTTCAACACTCTTCTATGTTGTGACCCGAAGATCGATGATAATCATAGTATTTGGATTGATCTCCTCCCTCCAAGTTTTTAGTCGGCTTTAGCTACTTGAGGAATTTTTCTCCTTGAATTTATATGAGAATATTAGTTTGGGAGTTATTCAAATGAGTCAAATTTAAAGGTTTGAACTCCCTTTGAACTCCTGACTTGCTCCTGGATTGGTTTCTCGAGTCACGAAAGTCAACACAGTTTCCATTCCTTTTCCTTCCATTTTTTGGTCCCTACTGTGGGTGATCCGCACGACTTGGCTTCTTTACTTTATTTGCTTCCTCTACTATTATATATGCACAAATAGTCGCTTCTGCCTCACAAAAAGTCTTTGGATTTTTATGAGTGAGATGTTTAAAAAACTCGCTTGGTTCCAAAATAGAAATGAAGGTATTCAACTTCACTTTATTAGTGAGCTGTGGAATCTGTCAGACTTTTGCGGTGAATCTTCCTAAAAAACTCTTCAAAGTCTCCAATGGCCCTTACTAAATACAAGCCAAGTGTCAAGGTTGCCTTTTGATCCTCTGACTAGAGGTGAACTGGGTTAAAAAACTATTAGCCAATTCTTTAAATGACCGGATTGAATTTGGTGGCAATCGATGAAATCAAATTCGGGCATCTTCCTTGAGTATTAAAGGAAAATACTGGCACATGGCCATTTCATCTAGGCCCTGAAAACTCAGATGTGTACAGAAGTGGTCAAGATAATTCATAGGATCAGCATTTCGATCTTAAACATCTAAAGTTGTCATTTCAAACTTATGAGAGGAAATGTTCAAATCTCCATTGTAAATTGAGATCTCTTCAAATTGGCAAAATGTCTGTATGCACTTCCTTCAAACACATGTTGCCAAATCTTCTAAACCTTTTCCTCCATATGAGGAACGATTGTTGATCTTTTTTCGTTGAGAAAATTTCTCAACTCCGTGTACTGTGGCCTGGCAAGGTGACTGCTTTCTCCTACTGTCTGTATATTATATGAGGCCCCCTCGTAATCCAGAGGTTTACGACCATCCCAAGAGTAGCGGGGATTATGTCGTTCTGGGCTTTCTTAGTGGAATCTTGGGCCTAACTGGCCTTTCAATCGTGATTGACCTCCCCCTCTATCGCTTGAGGTCATTCTTGCTTGGTTCCCAGACTACTCGATGTTTTTGGTTGGGTGTCTCCTCCTCTGATTTTTTTTCTTTTTGAAGCAGGAGTGCTAAGGGTTGAGGCTGGTATTCCCTACTTCTGTTGACCCAGATGTTCACAAAGGGTGTGGATTGCCTCAGTTATGTTTTCCATTCGCTTATTAATTGCTTGAATTCGATCTACTTACTGGTCCTCCCCATGACTACCCGTTGGAAGGTTGTTGCCAAGGGAGGCAGCATCTTTAGGTGGGGCACTTGTGTATGTTCTGGTGTTAACCATTTTTGTGTATGTATGGTGGTAAAACAGGCTTTTTGGTGGCTTCTTATAGAAGGTGTAAATGATGCGTTTTAGGATCCAGATTTTAGATGGATCTAGATTTTTACCTCGATCTCCTTACCCGATTGATTCAGTTGGCTTAAACTATATGGATCTGATTAACGTTTTTTAAAACTTAAAATCTGTGCACCACAAATAAAAATAAGAGAATTATAGCACCTATGAGGAATATTCCCTGGTAGGCTCTCTAAAACTTAATTCAGAAAAATCTTTCTCTATAGAAAAGAAAGATATTTTGAGAAATGAAAAAGTATATATTTCTTTATTTTGTTTTGTTTTGTATATTTTTTTTATTATTGTGTCTAACTGAGTGAGTGTCCACTCCCTCTTTTCACTCAGGAGCCTTTTTTATAATGTTGGGGACCGTTATCATTTACCCATTTCTTGAAATCATCTCGAAAAAGGCAAGACAATTTTGTTCTACCATTTTAGATAATGACTGCCAGTTATGGTTGGTATTCCTTAGAGCAAGGAAGTGGCAACATGGACCAAAACAAGTTGTAGCAAGCTAAAATCATGTGTCTTGGCACGACACCGACTCACTTCATGCCAGGATCTGTCATGAGCCTTTTTTTATTGGGTTTCTCTATTTAAGTTAGCCCAATTTCGACCGTACCCATCAATATAAATTACTCAAAGTAGAATCACGTTGTTGCATTTTAATATTAATTCTCAATGCAAAATCAGTTTGCTATAATTAACTTGTTTATTATAAAACATTTGACAATTGACCGCCTAACCAAAGTTTCCCATAATCAAATGTCTTTTAGTTATTGTTTTACCCTATGTTAAGGCCCTAATGACGCGTGTAATCACACAAGTAGAGTGGTATTAATAACGTGATAATAAAACTAAAAATTTATACTATGATTTTTTTAGTATTC
>JAODPA010039330.1:0-12081 GCA_025585075.1 Nepenthes mirabilis | reverse complement strand
TCCTAATCCAAATCAATACTTCGGGCAGCAACCCGAGCGCACCTTGGATGCCAGCACAATTAATCCAAATATCCTTCAAAATTTTTATAATATTTAATTAATTTTCGTTACGTCCAAATTAACCAAAATCACAATTTATATTAAAATAATTCACACGGAGATCCGGGATATTACACGTTTCGTCACAAATTTATTACTGTGAAGTCTACTTATTTCCATAGAGTGCTTGAGGAGCATAAGCAAATCAAATGATTAAAGGTCCTCTAGATTTGGGAAAGCAAAATCAGGCCTGCCACATGAGGTGAAGAACATCATTTTGAGAAAGGAGTTCCAGAGAAGGTACAATGAAGTTATTAAAATGCAACAACCTCGAAATAAAGTGCTCGGATTGATTGATGATGATAAGAAACCAGCAATGGAGTTCATCTATGAAGCCATAGACTGAACAAAGATGTCTATCAAAGAAGGTAATTGTTATAATGCAAATGTTTAGAAGACGAATTGACTAGAAGTGGAATTTTCAATTATCTCATGATTAACATACAACGGGTACGTAAGAAAATTTAATTTGAAAATATTATTGTTCAATTATATTTTTATTTATGTCTTTAATGTTGTTACTAGTGGGTTCATTTCCTTTCCTTAGTTACTAAAATGTTAATTTAATTATTATTATTGTTAGTTATTGTTTAAATCCCTTATATCAACATGGTGGAAGACTTTCTAACTATTTAGAGGTTATGAACGGGATAAAAAGGTTGTCCAAAGGTTGAAAACCGACCTAAATAATCAAAGTAATAAATCAGGTATATGATAATAAGTAACTACTAAATATGTAACTAGTCCATTATACAATTAAGTATGATAGTTGAGTATTGACAATTTTCTTAATATTTTTTAGTTATTTCATGATAAATAATATTATTTTGGAACAAAGTTTTCATAAAGAGCTATTTTGTCTATAAATTGGGATAAGACAAAATTTAGTTGGATATTTGCCAATTGATTTTAATATTTTAATATTTAAAGTTTGCTAATTTGATACTCGTTAATGGCTTAATACAACTAAATGATGGATGTATTATAGATCTTTCACTCCTAAGCTATAAAGGATTACTATTTGAGTTCCAAGTCAAACCACTACTTCTTCCAAGTGTAAAAGAAATTTGAATACTTTTAGTCTTATACACATAAAGGTAATGAATAGACTAAAGTATGATAGATTGAATAAATTTATCTACATCCACTATAAACTAAGGCTAAAAATATAAAATGCCAACAAGGAAACTCTAGCTGAACTTGAAGTTCAATTTAAAGTAGACTCGGATTATATATTTGAGAAAGATCCCTTGGGTTCATGAAGAGATCTTGATGGACAATATAATTTAGAGTGCCTCATTGACAAATTTAAAATAGATAAAGAAGGTGGTAGTGAGACAGATGATGCCGCTACAGAACCCAGAGAAAAACAACATGATGGTAGCTCTACTTCCCCAGATTAGTGAAGCTCTGGTAGTGATCATGCAAGGAGTGCAGGTGGAGGTGATAGAGTTGATGTTTGGAGTTGTAATGATGGTGATAATGATGATGAGCATTATAAGGATTGAATTTAATTATACTAATATTTATCCCGGGACACAGCTACGGTACAAATTAAATCTATGGACCGGCGTAAACTTAATCAACGGACCCGAATGACAACCGACTGAATTCCGATGGGCAAGGAGACAATTCGGCCACCGAAATTTCATCCGATTAGTAACCAAATTAAAATTCGGTTGATAAGAAGGTGCTCGAGCAGCAGTTGACATATAAATACTCAGGTGGGAAGCAACACAAAATTTCATTTTTGCTTCAGCATTACACGGCAGCAGCAATCAACACAAGAATCAGGATTTCTTCAGCAGATGCACGGCACATGGCAGCAGCAACTATCAGTAGCAAAATTAAGACCGCAGCAACAATGCTTAGAGACTTATATTGGGTGGCCAATAAAAGGGGGAAGCTGCACAACACTTAGCCAAATTGAGAGCAAAATAAAAACAGCTTACAGCTGCTTACTTCAGCAGCTCTTCACAGCAGCACGGGCAGCAGCAGAGCAGCTGAAATTTCATGGGAAGCCAGTGACGCAAGCAGCACAACATCCACTCATTCAAGGCCAATGATATATCAACACAAGGCAAAATCTTAGGAAGCCAAATTAGGGGGTGAATCAGCACCAAACCTGGACACTAATCTGAATTAGGAGCTTGGTGAAAATTTGCTGGCAACATGTGGCTGAAATTCTAATGACTCAGCAAAACTCTTCTAGTTCTATATGAAGCCACGTGAGGTAGTGGAAGAGCAAAGGAAAAAGAAGAGAAAGAAAAGAGGAGAGAACAAGGAGGCAGAAGAAAATAAAGGGAAAACTGAGAGGGAGAAAGAAGGAAAACCGACAGAGAAGGGAAAGAATTCAACTGAAATTTGGCAAGTGTATTCAATACCTTTCCTCCAATTGTTGCTATTTATTGTTAAATCTCTTAAATATTATTACTCTAATATTTAAATTGCTCAATGTTTTTATCATATCATTATTGTAGCATAAGATATTACATGGCTAAATTGCTAAACCAGAACTAGTAGCTGAACCAGCTGCAAAAAATCGGCTGAACCAACCACCAAACCGGTTCCAATTTAGTGACCAACTAACTAAGCCTCTTACGGATACTGTAAAAATTTGGCCCATGAAAATAGGTTGAATCGGTCACTAAAGCGGGTCTCAATTCAGCAATAGGATTAGCCACAACAGTTATTCATATAATGGAAATTGTAGCCTATGAACTAGGTTCCAAATTGGCAGAACCGGCAGACATATTAACCTAAGTGTATTAAGATAATGTTAAAATGTCATCCTGTAAAAAATAACCTGAACCGGTAATGAACTAGTCATCAAACCAAAAGTAGAATCCGACTGCAGCATTAAATGCTAATTTTGAATCTTTGACTATAACTTTGACCCGAACCGGCAGGAATATCAGCCTGAACCGGCCATGAACCGAATGATTTCTTGATGCTGAATCCTTTAGTTGTAGGAAGACTCCCTAAATCAGTCATGAACCGGCCTCGAATCGGTCATAAAATTAACAACAACAGAACCAGCCCCTTGCATCCATACTGATAATAAACCTGACAACTTGAAAAAAATTGACCAAACCGGACCCTAAACCGGCAGCCGGCCCAGCCAAAGTATTATGTACTGAGGTTAACTTATCAACCAGTGAACCAGCTGCCCAAAACCCTTTGAACCAGTTATAGAACCGGGGCTCTAAACAACGCTAGAACAAGCTAACAGCATCCATATTAATGCTGAATTTGTAGCTACTGAACCGGCCTTGATCCAACCCCCAAATCGGTTGAACCGGCAGCCCAATGAACCTAGGTGTTATGAGGTAGTATTAAAGTATCAAGCGGTAAAAATTTGCCTAGATCTTGCCAGTGAACCGGGCCTTAAACCAGCAGTTAAACCGACCAACATATGCTGAAATTTTCAGCTGATGAAAATGTATTGAACCATAGAACCGGTTCATTAAACCAATTTGCAAATAATGAAAATTAGTGGTAAAAATCAGAATGGACCAACCTTCAAACCGGCCATTAAATCGATCTTGAATCGATAGCCAAATTATTAAGTAATTGTGCTAAATTTGGACAGGAGAAATCAACACAAGCTGGCCCTGAATTAGTAACCGAATCAACCAAATATATCACATATTAAATCTTAATTTTTAACGTATGTAAAATTTTAAAGTTAAAGTTATTAAACCGGTCAATGCATCGATTTTTTACGACTTACCGTATATTACTAATTATTGCATTTTATTGTTCATATGTTTCGATATTATGAAAAGTTTATATGTAAGCTTTGCAAATCTCAAGAATGATGATTATTTCTTTCCGGAGTGGAGAAAATTAAGAAGTATAAAGAACAAGGTAAAAATTTCCATAATAAGTTTTAAAAAATAGGTTAAGAAATTGGACTAAAGAATTATTTCAGCGGGTAATATTCTCTAACATACCTTAAGATATTACAGTGGAAACTTAAAGACTGCCCCTTGCCATAGAGAAACTTTTGCCAGCATAAGTTATGGCCTCATATACTGGGTTATAAGTATACCACTCATCTCCGGGTACTGAACAGGAGGGTCTAGTCTTAGATTGTGTGAAAGTATACACAATCCTTTCATTGATTGACCGTTCCGTTAGCAGATAAGGCCTAATCCCTAAAGATAATTGATAAATAAGATTCAACATATTGATTAAGAAAAGGAAAAGTTAAAGAAGACCAAAGTACATGCATGTTTTATATGATTCCTATTCCTCTAATTAATATATTTATTTTAAGTATAAATATACATGTCTTTACTTATATATACCTTTCTGAGTATTTGACTCACTTTTTTACTATTTTCTTAACCTTTCAGATGACAAGCATGAGTTGGAACTTGATGAATAGGAATAAAGACAGCGGTGGTTTAGGCTTGTGGATTGATGTATTTTGATAATAATGTAATGGATGTATGAAACTACGAAATTTATCTTATGATGAAATAAATACGGCTTTGGTACTACTCATTTATTATGCTTCCGTAGATTGTTATTATGGTCATTATTTATACTTCCGTAGAGTTTTGTGGTAATGATTTTTGTACTTAGTAAGCATCTATTGAAAATCTGACGCTGTATTCCATTCGTAGTGTTGGAGCCACTTATGATGTGACAATCATATGGATCCTTTGTATAATTATTATATATTATCTAGACTTATATGTAATATGGCAAATCATTATGTTTAAGTATTCATGAATATTAAATAAAAGGAGAGCGATCTGTGAAAGGTGGTATCAGAGAAAGAGATACATTAGGATTGATAGATCTTGTGCGGAAGCTTAGATTAGGTTAACCTACACTGAGCTAGTTAACTATAGCCTAAAAGTTAATTGTTAATTTCAATGGTGGCCATAGAATTAGTTGTCAATATGTTTTGATCTAACCTGAATTTTTAAATTTTTACTGATAGGATTATAGAAATGGCAGACAAACGAAGAAATACCCGAGTAGGTGCTAGGAGATGTCAGGACCGTGAAGCAAAATATTTGAATCTGCTAGGGAGGATGGTAGATATTATGGAGTTGATGGGGCAGCGCAACTTGGCTCCGACTACTACGCCAGCTCTAGCTTCCGCGAATGCCGAAACGTCAGCTTATGACCACTTTACAAACGAACGTGTTCCGAATTTCTGGGAGAGCTAGATCCAATAATGGCAGAAACTTGGATTTAAAAACTTAAAAAAGTGTTTTTGGTTATACGATGTCCCGAGGAAGATAAAGTTTTATTTGGTTCATATTGGCTGGAAGGCAAAGTCGATCATTGGTGGTCAGTGAAGAAGAGAACCCTGGGGATACCCAAGAATGAAATCACTTGAGGCATGTTTGAAGAAGCATTCCTAGAATAATATTTCCCCACTAGTCTTCGGGAACAGAAGGAGGAGAAATTTATGCGCTTGAGGCAAGGGAGTCAAATGGTAGCAGAGTACGACGCAAAGTTTACTAAGCTGTCTCGTTATGCTCCTTTTATGGTGGAGAAAATATGGAAAGCGAAGAAATTCAAACAGGGATTGCGGGATGACATCTGGAAGCAACTATCAACATTGAAGTTGCAGATTAATGGGAAGGTGTTGGATCAAGCACTAATACTTGAAAAGGAGCTTGAAAATGAGAAATTTTTTAAAAAGAGAATATCTCACGTGGCAGTACGGGTGCAAACTCTAGTTCGAGATCGGAAAGGCCGCTAAAAAGAGTTAAACAAGTGGAAGGAGATACCCGTTTTGATTTTTGCTTTGCATGTCCAGCATTTGATCCAAAGTAGATGCCAAGCTTATTTAGCTTACGCTAGTACTACTGATAGTCACAACGTGACGATCAAAGATATACAGGTGATCTGTGAATTTGAAGATGTATTTCCAAAAGAATTACTTGGCGTACTACCACATCGGGAAATCGAGTTTGAAATTAAGCTTATACCAGGATCGAGCCCAATTTTGAAGGCACTGTATAGGATGGCACCTGCTAAGCTAAAGGAGCTAAACCAGCAATTACAAGAACTACTAGATAAGAGCTCTATCAGACAAAGTGTGTCTCCTTGGGGCGCATAGGTATGATTTGTAAAGAAGGACGAAACCTTGCGGTTATGTATTGATTATCGAGAATTAAACAAAATCACAATTAAGAACAAATATCTGTTGCCACGAATCGATGACCTATTTGACCAGCTGCAAGGAACTAGAGCATTTTCAAAGATCGATCTTCGATCGGGATACCATCAACTACGGATTAAGCAGGAGGATATGCCTAAGGCTGCCTTCCGAATAATGTACGGCCATTATGAATTTCTGGTTATACCATTAGAACTGACCAATACTCTTGCAACTTTCATGGATCTAATGAATTGGATATTCCGGCCTTATTTGGACAAATTTGTAGTCGTATTTATCAACAATATCTTAATCAACATTAAGAGTTATGAAGAGCCTGAGATACATTTGAAAATTGTGCTCCAAATTCTTCGGGAAAAGAAATTATTTGTAAAATTGAAGAAATGCGAATTCTGGTTCAAAATAGTATTTTTGGGGCATGACATCTCAAATGGAGGAATTTCGGTTGATCCAAATAAGGTTGAAGCCGTTACTAGTTGGAATTGACCTACGACAGTGATCGAAATCCGAAGTTTCCTAGGCATGGCCAGTTATTATTGAAGGTTTGTCGAAACTTTTCCAGAATTGCTATGCCTTTGACCTGGCTGACAAAAGAGGAGGCCAGATTCAATTGGACGGAGGAATGTGAATAGAATTTCCAAGAATTAAAGGATCGATTAACGACCGCTCCAATTTTAACAATTCCTGAAGAGTCGGGTGAATTCACGGTTTATTGTGACGCATTAAAAATCGGATTAGGGTATGACTTAATGCAGCACAGAAAGGTTGTTGCCTATGGGTCTAGACAATTGAAAGTTCATGAAAAGAACTATCCGACCCATAATCTAGAATTAGCTGTTGTGGTATTTGCACTAAAGATCTGGCGACACTTTATATGGGGAGAAATTCCTAGTATACTCGGATCACAAAAGTCTCAAATATTTATTTTCCCAAAAAGAGCTAAATATGAGGCAGAGGAGATGGATCCATTTTTTGAAGGATTATAACTACGAGATTCAGTATCAACCCAGAAAGACTAACGTAGTAACAGATGCCTTGAGTCGCCGGATGAGCTTTATGGCGAGGTTGCAAATTAAGGAAATGAAAATGCTAAAGAGTATGAAACAATGCGATATCCAGCGATATGTTAAAGGAAACCGGATAATATTAGCATATTTTCAATTTCAACTAGAAATATTGAAGAAGATTAAGGAGGAACAAGTGAACGATCCATTTCTAATGAATATTGCCAAAGATTTAAATCGAGACTTCAGAGCTGATTTCAATATTCACACTGATGGAATCCTGAGATTCCGAGACAGATAACGTGTACCTGAAAATAAGGAACTAAAAGAAGAAATTATGAAAGAACCTCATCACTCTAGGTATATTATTCATCCTGGAATCAACAAGATGTACCAGGACTTAATAAAGACATTCTAATGGAGATGCATGAGGAAAGAAGTTGTGGCATTTGTGGGAAGGTGTCTCGTTATCTATTCCATCTGGCTTATTACAACCGTTATATATTCCAAGTTGGAAATGGGAGGATATCACAATGGATTTCGTGATGGGCTTACCAAGGACCTCAAGGAATCATGATGCTATCTGGGTCATCATTGATCGGCTAACGAAGTCAACACATTTCTTGGCAATTTGGATGGCGTACTCCCGAAATCGGTTGGCATAATTATATATCAATGAAATCGTCGAACTCCATGGGGTGCCCGTATCAATTGTATCCGATCAAGATCAAATATTCATCTCCAAATTTTGGGAGGGCTTACATCAAGAATTAGAAACAAATCTAAATTTAGTATGGCCTATCACCTACAAATAATAAATGGGCAATCAAAGCGTACAATTCAAATTTTAGAGGATATACTAAGAGCTTTGGTACTAAAAATGAAAGGTAACTAGGACGATCATTTGGCTTTGGCTGAGTTCGCTTATAACAACAGTTACCAAGCAAGCATCAGAATGGCACCGTTTGAATCTTTGTACGGAAGGCAGTATCGATCTCCGATTCATTGGGAGGAAACCGACGATTGACGGTTATCCAAGAAACACCTAAGAAAATTAGAACGATCCACGAGAAATTACAAATAACTCAAAGCCGACAAAAGAGCTATGCGAACCGAATGAGGCTAGATTTACATTTTTCCGTGGGTGATTATGTTTTCTTGAAAGTATCACCAACCAAGGGGACGACCAGATTTGGAATGAAAGGAAAATGAAAAATGAGATTTATAGGTCCCTTTAAAATCTTAGAAAAGGTCGGAGAAGTAGCCTACCAATTAGCATTGCCACCAAATTTAGCAGAAGTACACAACGTGTTTCATGTGCCAATGCCTGAAAGATATGTACAAGACTGAACTCACGTCATTGATTATGTGCCCCTGACAATCAAAGAAGACTTGTCATACATGGAAGAACTTGTACAAATTCTGGGACGAAGAGACTAAGTGCTCCGTACCACGACTATCCCCTTAGTTAAAGTTATGTTGCGTAATCACTCTCACGAGGAAGCCACATGGGAACGGGAGAAGGAAATTCGCAACAAGTACCCTCACTTATTCTATTTAGGTATGTAAGTTCCTTAAATTTCGAGGACGAAATTTTATGAGGATAGGGTTGTAAGAATTGAATTTAATTATACTAATATTCATCCCGGAACACAACTACGGCACAAATTAAATCAATGGACCGGCGTAAACTTAATCAACGGACCCGAATGACAACCAAATAAATTCTGATGGGCAACAAGACAATTCGGCCTCCAAAATTTTATCCGATTAGCAACCAAATTAAAATTCGATTGATAAGAAGGTGCTCGGGCAGCAGTCGACATATAAATACTCGGCTGGGAAGCAACACAAAATTTGATTTTTGCTTCAGCATTACACGGCAGCAGCAAGCAACACAAAAATCAGGATTTCTTCAGCAGATGCACAGCACACGGCAGCAACAACTATCAGTAGCAAAATTAAGACCGCAGCAACAAGACTTAACAACTTATATTGGGTGGTCAATAAAAGGGAAAAGCTGGACAACACTTAGCCAAATTGAGAGCAAAATAAAAGCAGCTTACAGCTGCTTACTTCAGCAGCTCTCCACAGCAGCACGGGCAGCAGCAGGGCAGCCGAGATTTCATGGGAAACAGGTGAAGCAAGCAGCACAACATCCACTCATTCAAGGCTAATGATATATCAACACAAGGCAAAATCTTAGGAAGCCAAATTAGGGGGTGAATCAGCACCAAACCTGGACACTAATCTGAATTAGGAGCATTATAAAAATTTGCTGGCAACATGTGGCTAAAATTCTAATGACTCGGCTAAACTCTTCTAGTTCTATATGAAGTCACGTGAGGGAGTGGAAGAACAAAAGAAAAAGAAGAGAAAGAAGAGAGGAGAGAACCAGGAGGCAGAAGAAAATAAAGGGAAAACCGAGAGGGAGAAAGAAAGAGAAGGGAAAGAATTCAACTGAAATTTGGCTAGTGTAGTAAATACCTTTCCTTCAATTGTTACTATTTCTTGTTAAATCTCTTAAGTATAATTGCTATAATACTTAAATTGCTCACTGTTTCTATCATATCATTATTGTAGCATAAGATATTACATGGCTGAAGTGCTGAACCAACTGCTGAAAATTGGCTGAACCGAACACCAACCAGCCACCAAACCGGTTCCAATTCAGTGACCAACTAGCTAAGCCTCTTACGGATACTGTAAAAATTCGACCCATGAAAATGGGTTGAACCGGTTATTGAACCAGGTCTCAATTCAGCAATAGGATTAGCCTAAGCAATTATGCTGATAATGGAAATAACAGCCTGTGAACCAGGCCCCAAACTGGCTAAATTGCCAGCCATATTAGCTTAAGTGTCTTAAGATAATGTTGAAATGTCACCCTATAAAAAATAGCCCTGAACCGATCATCAAACTAGAAGCAGAATCCAGCTGCAACATTAAATGCTGATGCTGAATCTTTTGCTATAACTTTAACCCGAACCGGCGGGAATATCAGCCTGAACTGGCTATGAATCGGATGATTTCTTGATGCTGAATCCTTTAGCTGTAAGAAGACTCCCTGAATCGGTCATGAACCGACCTCGAATTGGTCATAAAATCAACAATAACAAAACCGGACCCTTGCATTTACGCTAATGCTAAACTTGGCAACTTTGGAAAAATTGACCGAATAGGACCCTAAATCAAAGTATCATGTACTGAGAGTAACCCATCAATCAGTAAATTGGCTGCCCAAAACCCCTTGAACCAATTACTGAACCGGGCCCCTAAACAACACTAGAACCGGCTAACAGCATCCATATTAATGCTGAATTTGTAGCTACTGAACCGGCCTTGATCCGCCCCCCAAACCGGCTGAACCGGCAGCCCAATGAACCTAGGTGTTATGAGGTAATATTAAAGTATCATCCGGTAAAACTTTGCCTCAATCCGGCTACTGAACTGGACCTCAAACTAGTAGTTGAACTGGCCAACATATGTTGAAATTTTCAACTGATGGAAATTTACTGAACCTTAGAACCAGTTCATTAAACCGGATTGCAAATAATGAAAATTAGTGGTAAAAATTAGTATGGACCAACCTTTAGACTGGCCATTAAATCGTCATTGAATCGATAGCCGAATTATTAAGTAATTGTGCTAAAATCGGACTGCAGAAATCAACCCGAGCTGGGCCTAAACCAACAACCAAATCAGCCGAATATATCACATGTTAAATCTGAATTTAAACATATGTAAAATTTTAAAGTTAAAGTTACTAAACCAGTCAATGCATCAATTTTTTTATGACTTACCATTTATTACTAATTATTACATTTTATGGTTCGTATGTTTTGATATTATGAAAAGTTTATATAGAAGCATTGCAAGTCTTAAGAATAATGATTATTTTCTTCCGGAGTGGAGAAAATTAAGAAATATTAAGAATAAGGTAAAAGCTTCCATAAGAAGTTTTAAAAAATAGATTAAGAAACTGAACTAAAGAATTATTTTAGCGGATAATATTTCCTAACATGCCTTAAGATATTACAGTGAAAACTCGAGAACTGCCCTTTGCCGTAAAGGAACTTTGGCGACATAAGTTATGGCCCCGCATACTGGGTTATAAGTATACCGTTCACCTCCGGATGCTGAACAAGAAGGTCTAGCCTCAGATTTTGTAGAAACATACACAATCATTTCCTCGATTGACCACTCCATTAGTTAGTAATGCCTACTAGTCCTAATCTCTAAAGATAATTGATAAACGAGATTCAGCATATTGATTAAAAAAAGAAAAGGTTAAAAAAGACCAAAATTTATGCACATTTTATATGATTCTTATTCTCCTGATTAATATATTTATTTTTTAAGTATAAATATGTATTCTTTACTTATATGTATTTTATTGAGTATTTAGCTCACTCTCTTACTGTTTTCCTAACCCTTCAGATGACGAGCACAAGTTGGTACATGATGAGCAGGAGTAAAGACAGCGGTGGTTTAGGCTTGTGTATTGATGTATTTTGACGAAAATGTAATGGATGTATGAAACTATGTAAAGACAAATGCATACACTCTCGAACGAAAATTGACATGGTAGTAGTGATATCATGTTAACTTGTGCAGTTTCAACTTCTATTAATATAATTGTATTTTACTTAATACTTGTTAATATTAACTTGATTGAATGTCAGATAATACTATAAATTATCTTATTCTCTATAGAGTGACCACAAACTGTGCGATTTAAAAATGAGTTTACTTATTTACTAACAAGGCTGTACCATACAAAAAATACAATATTATAAGTATGTCATTTACTCTTACTTTTTTAGT
>JAODPA010039319.1:0-12081 GCA_025585075.1 Nepenthes mirabilis | reverse complement strand
TAGTATTTATTGGATATGTTTCTACTCAATAAAATGTTATTGATTCAAATAATAAAGACATTATTGAAAATAAGATGACGTCATCTGCGTCTTAAAATTTTTCTTTTAATTTTTGCATTGAATACACGAACGCGGCTGTCTTGTCTTGCTTCACTAACTTTGTTTTGTTTTAAAATTGTGAGCTTTTGTGTAATTTAAATTAGGACAGTTATTCGATTATCACTTACCAAACTGACAATCCCAATTAGATATAGAATTTCGTTTTCGTATTTAATTAAAAGAGCATAGAAATAATAAAAAAAATAATTTAATCATTTTTTGGGCAAAACTATACTTAGACAACGGCTTGATTTGAGATCGATTTTAAATTATTTAGAGCCAATAAAAGAGTGATGCAAGTCGTAAAAAAACTAAAGTTGAGTTTTAAGACTAGATATTATATATTTTTTTGATTCATTGGAAGATCCGGATTATGGTACAAATTATGTTCGTCGGATTTGAACCGGGTATGATTTTCGTCTGTCTTTAATCTAAATCCTATGTAATACAAAATATGGTCAAAAAATTTGACAGGACTCACTTCCTTATATATCTTTCGATGCTAAAATCAGAATCCTTCTTTAAAGAGAAGAAAAATAGATGATGCAAATTTGAGTGTTCATATATATGTTTATTGTTTGGGAGTTTGAACTCTTATGAAAACATCTTAATTTAAGAGAAAGAGTCAGTGTGCTCTGGGAGTCTTTAGATTGCTTTTTCCTTATCTGAAGTGTCAACTGTTGAAATGAAGGAAATTTATAGAAGTTAGAGACTAGTTGACTTCTTTTGTCAATTGTCCAAGAAACTGCTAGGTAGATAATGTTTCATCCAATTGACGGTTTCAACCAGTGCCCGAAGTCATTACTTTAAAATAAGAAAGGGAAACCGTCTCCAAGAGCAAACCGCTTAAGGTCGTTGGACGTGTCCATTGAATTGGCTTATGTGGGTTTTTGGGGCCGCTAATACTCGTGTCTTAAATTAAATTTACATTGGGCCGATTTTCCTTGGGCGTCGGTTAAATACCCATCATTTTAAAAGATATTTTCATCAAAGCGACTCTCCAATTTTAGATTGAAAGCAAAATCAAAGTCAAGATTTATAGTACCATTCAACATTATGGAGAAGATCAGATAAACGACTTACAAATTAGCCTTACCTCCAAACTTAGAAGATGTTTCTAATGTTTTTTTAAGTCTCAATGCTTCGTATATATATATTTATGACTTTTTACATATAATATATTGAATATGAACTGTTAAAGATTAGCGAGGATTCAATGTATAGTAAACAACTAATTAAAATTTTAGAATAACATGATCTAGTGCTCTGCACTTGTTGCGTCTCGAGTTTTTGGTTGTTGTATAGATTAGAGAGCCTTCCGATTTCTCATCGTCCGAAGGTGATCACGAGCGAGTTCGATCTCCATCGCTGTTAACCTAAAACATGCACAACACAGCTAACAAATAAGATGTTAGAGGTCGGCAAAATTTCTCCCTTCGAAAACACTCTGACACTCAAATCAGTATCCTTCTCCAATGAACGGAAAGGGGGGACGCATGCTTAGAGGTACGCGGAATTATTCTGGGTATGCGGTGGGAGTGTATGAATGTGGGGATATGAAAGTTGGTGAGCGTTTGGTAGGAGGCCTGACTCCCTATATGCACTACGATAAGTGACTGACTTTTGTAGCCTATGAAAGGCTGTGGAGGATGAGAGTTGGTCATGAGTTTGAGAGCTGGAGCTTCGAAAAGCGTATGTCTCAATATCAGGCTCAAATTACAGATCTTGGAATCGATCCCTTCTCCTATAGAAGGAGAGGGAATATATAGGCTCCAGAGAGTGGAGCTTTGGGCGCAAGAATCCTTTCTGCAGGGATTCGCAGGACGTTGACCTGTTGGTGGAGGTCGGTGATATCAGTTGTCGCCTTGTGATGACGAGGATTCCATTGTGTATAGCTGGCCATGCCTGGTTTACATTTCGCATGAGGATTGGCTAGTCAGCTGAAAGGAACGGAGTAAACTGCGGCGAGTAGGGTTGACCTTTCCCTCATTGGCCCGCCTTGCTACCTCGCGCCTACCGCCTGCAAACTCATTAATGAGTCGCAGGGGGTGCTGATTGGCTACTAGAGTTGGGCCGCCACGTAGGCCATTTGGAGTTTCTGACTAGACGGTCGATTTGGGCTTCCGCTTCTTGGATTGGGCCCTGCGAATTCTGGACTTCGCCGGTACGGGACCCTACACTAGGAGGTCACCCTGAATGCATATTTGGCAGGGTTGAACTTCATCTTGTGAGCTTAAAGTACCTGAAAGGTCTCCTCTAAATCTCGAACATGGTTGTCAACTAGTCTGCTCTTCACGAACATGTCGTCGACATACACATTCACGTTTCTCCCGATCTGGGTTTTGAACATCTTGTTCACAAGGCGCTGGCAGGTTGCCCCGATATTTTTGAGGCCGAAGGATATTACCTTATAATAGTACGTTCCCTAGTCGGTCATGAATGAGGTGTGTTCTTCATCATCCGGCTCCATCCAAATCTGGTTGTAGTTTGAGTAGACGTCATTGAAACTTAGGAGCTCGTATCCAGATGTGGAGCCCACCAATTGATCGATGTAAGGGAGCGGGAAGTTGTCCTTGGGGCATACTTTATTCACGTCAGTGAAGTCCACGCACATCCGCCACTTGTCGTTGCTTTTCTTCACGAGCATGACGTTGGATCGCCAGTCCGAATACTGAATCTCTCTAATGAATCCGACGTCTAGCAGTCTTTTCACGTTCTCCCTTATGGATGTTAATTTCTCAACGGAGTGGTTCCTGCGCTTTTGGCTGGCGGATTTATGATTGGGATCGAGACCCAACTTGTGAATCATTACTCCGGTCGATATTTCGGGCATATTGGAAAGGACCTACGCGAACACGTCGGAGTTCTTCTAAAGAAAGCTAATCAACCGATTATTATTGGCTATAGTGAGGGAGCTGCTGATGTGCACGCACTTCTCTGGCTCAATAGGGTCTAGAGGGATCGCTTCGATTGCTTCTCCGGATTGGGTTTGTAGTAGCGTGGCTTCACCATGGAGATCCAAGTCTCCGCCCATGCGGTCCGGTGCCGCTGGAGCGACTTGGAAAATGTAGCATGTCTATCCCATCACCTGATCACCAAGCACCTCTCCTATGCTGTACGGGGTTGAAAACTTCATCTTCGGGTGAGGAATTGAAATAATAGCCCCAAAGGCCGTGAGGAATGGTTTGCCCAGGATGGCGTTACAAACGGATGGCATATCGACGACAAGGAACGTCATCTCTCGCATTGAAATACACGAGTAAGTTTCCATCGTGATCTCTAGTTGGACTACTCGCTACACAGGAAGGTTACATGAGCCATATCATCGCTATTAAAGCTAATGACATTACTCCTCTCCCCAATCCTCACTCTCTTGCTGCTAGACGTCGGCTCGGGCTACGCCTACCTGCTGCCCTTAATTGGCGCGGTTGAGATCATGCTGATCATGCCAGTGGCCATTTGGTTCTTCGGAGGCTCACTTGCCTCGCCCTCTGAGGTTGTGGGAGCCTGCCCCGAGCCCTTTACGAACTGTTTGAGATGTCTGCCACAGATCAGGTCTTCTATCTTCTTCTGCAAGGTCCAACAGTTCTCTGTGAAATGTCCCAAGCAGCAGTGGTACTGGAAATAATTCATCTGGCCACCACCGCTCGGGCCCGTTGGGGCTTTTGGCCACTTGAAGAACTTTTCATCCGGGATCTATATCGGGATATTCGCGCAGGTATCATTTGGGGGAGTTAGGGACGTTGGCCCGTACTCCATAGATCCTTGAGAAAGTCACGGCTGCTTGCGGCATTCCTGGAGTCGGCCACCATCGTTGTTCCTCTTCTTCCCAACGGCTGGCTTAGACCCTTCCAGAGGGTGGTTTATGCGTTCGGGACGCTTCGTCTCATTGGCCTCCTCCGCCGAGATGTAGGCTCGGACGATGGCCTATACTTTCTAAAAGGATTGAGGGCGCCGGTGCGACAAGTGTTCGAAGAAGAGAACGCTCTCAGTCTATGATAGTCGTGGGCTAGGACCATGCACACGGGAGCAACGACGCCTTAAGCGGGGCCGAGCACCTAAGACAGGTATCGTGTGCGAAAAGGCCTTAGACCTGGATCCTGCTACTGTGGCCTGAAATCGCAGTTGGCTCTTGGTGTGGCTCCACGGGACTTGCGATGACGTCCACTCCATTGGATCGAGCTTTCTATTAAACGCATGAGATGTAACGACATCCTCTGACGAATGACAAGTACAATGCAAGAAGACACCGGATTGGACCCTTGGCGACAATATCTCCACAAGCTAGCCACTAAGACACGAATTGTGATTTCAAAAATTATATCATATACTCGAAGGCACTAAATGCAAGCAAGAACGCAGCTCTTTATTTCATGAAGCATATACAAGGCATTGTCACGCGGCAAAAAGAAAAAGAAGCTATATATAGGCAAAGCTATCCCTATGGGTCTGATAGACCCACCTCCTCAAAAAAGTTCTTCAAGCGAGAGCCATCATAGACCCCAGTGTTCCCTAGATGAAAGATGCCCTCCAAGACATCTGGAAGTACGAGGGTGGCAATCTTGAGGCATAGGAGAATGCCATCCCAGTACCTGCGCTCCAGTACGAGGGCCACATCCTCCGGAGTGAGCTGCCCCTTCAGGGCTCTGGAGACGTTTGAGTTGTTGTCCTCCAAAGCAGTGACCATTCTCTTCAGCTACTCAACCTCCCGCCTTAGACGCACAGTTTCCTACGCCTGGTGTCTACTCTCCTCCTTTAGATGCATGTTTTCTTCCTTCACCTGCCTGATCTCTCCCCTCAGCTGCTTGCTTTCCTCCCGGAGGGCAACGATCTCAACTCCTGTATGCTGAGCTGTCTCCCACTCGGACTCTTTCCTGACACGATGGAAGAATCCGCGCAGTTGAGCGATCAACGCGTCGAAAGAGTTGACCTCCCTAGGGACCTGTAAGGGAGAACGGAAGATCAGAACCCCTCAAAGTTTCAGTCAATAGAGGAAAGTTCAATTCTGGACAATCATACCTGAATGAGGACGCATCCAGACGACAGGCTCCGTCTCCTGACGCAAGCAAACTTGGAGGCTTTGCGCATTCAACTGTGACCACCGCGGAGTTAGGAAGGTCTGGAGCCACAGGTGATGAGAAAATATTTAGGGGCTCCGGCTGCTGAGCCATCCCGGCTGTGACAGTCTCCAGGATTAGATCGGCACCAGGCAGGCTGGCATCCCATTCGGCTTCAGCCTCCATCCCCATGGCCGCACTCTCTTGGACGCACAACTCCAAGAGTGACCTGGCAGGTGATCCGGGAAGCTCTGAAGCCCATGCCAAGATTGGTACAGGCTCCAAAGTGCCAACCTCCTCCAACTCCTCAGGAGCTGACGCGCCGACCTCCACAATCAGCGCACCCTCAGTAGCCTCCTCCAGCGACTCCAGGTCGACGAAGGGACCCTTCCCTGGAGTGTAGCTCCACCATAGGTACGCCGTACTCAGCCAACTCCATGGCAGGAATCGATGAATCTTAGGCCACACCCTCCCATGGCTCGACATCCAACGTCTACCCCGGAACAGGGCTCATGACTCGCACGGTTGGTCCAACAACAAGCCTCTGTGACCTCCGGGTGGAGGTGCCTCAAACTTTCCTCAATCTCTTTAGAGGAGTCTTAACTTCTTCATCTGAATACGTCTCCAGGAGCAAGCAACTTTCCTCATCCTTTTTCCTCGAAGGCCCGAGAAGTACAACAGTCCTAGACTTTTTCTTCACGGGGCCAACTACAACCTAGCCAGACTCAGGACCCCACTGGGTGGTAGCGAGAGCGTCGAACGTCAGATAGTAGCCTTGGATGGAGAATGTCTTCATATAAGAGATCTAATGGTGGCGACCAACTTCGAAGCCTCACTGACCTCCCTATAGACACATCTTCGCGAAAGAACTGTGGGATTGGACCCTACTTGTGAGGGAGCTCCGAATCTGTAACATTCCTAGGCACCTGCATGTTGTTATTGTCCGCTTTGGGCCCAACCGTCACGATTTTGTTTCTAACAGGCCCATGACCTCCAAAATGCGTCAGTAAGGGAGAGGTATCTACGCCTTTATAAAGCACGTTTCGTTTCCCTCTCCATCTGATGTGAGACCGCACAATCCACCCCCCTTGGGGGTCTAGCGTCCTCGCTGGCACACCGAATCGGGTCCAATCTCTGATACCATTTGTAACATCCCTAGGGACTCGCATGTGGATATTGTTCGCTTTGGGCCCAACCTATACGGTTTTGTTACTAGCAGGCCCTCGGCCCCCAAAACGCGTCTATATGGGAGAGGTATCCATACCTTTATAAAATACGCTTCGTTTCCCTTCCCATCCAATGTGGGACCTCACAATAAAAGATAGTGAGGGGAACAAAGCTTGCTTTATAAAAGAGTGGATACCTCTTCCTTGTGGACGCGTTTTGGGAGTTATGGGCCTACCAAGAACAAAACTATGCGGGGTGGGCCCAAGGCGGATAACATTTATATGCGGGTGCCTGGAGACTTTACAGATGGTATCAGAGCCGGGACTCGGGCCGTGTGTGCCAGTGAGGACGCTGGCCCCCAAGGGGGTGGATTGTGAGATCCCACATCGGATGGGGAATGAAATAAAGCGTGCTTTATAAAAGTATGGATACCTCTCCCTTGTAGACTCGTTTTGGGAGTCGTGAGCCTGCCAAGAATAAAATTATGTGCCTGTGTGGTAAAGCGGATAATATTCACAAGCGGGTGCCCGAGGATATTATAAATAGTATCAGAGACGGAGCCCAATTCGGTGTACTAGTACGGACACTGGGCTTCCAAGGGGGTAGACTGGGATGTCCCACATCGGATGGGGAGGGGAACGAAACGTGCCTTATAATGACGTGGATATCTTTCCCTTGTGGACGCATCTTGGGACTTGTGGGGGGTCACTAGAACAAAACTCTACGGCCTGTGTGGCTGGGAGGGATAATATCCACCACGCTGTGTGCCTGTGTGGCTGCTACGGACTCTAATGGTTGAGAAACTGTGTATTTTACTGGTGGACTCATTTTGGGGGCGGTGGAGGTCGTCTGCCAGGAACAAAACTGTGTGCCTATGTGGCAAAGTGTACAATATTCACAAGCGGGTTTCCGAGGACGTTACAGAATCAGAAGGCTCCTGAAGGAAGAAGAAATGGTTCTTCCGGTTCTTCACTGAGTCAGGATTAGTCCCTTGAAAGCGGAAGCCGAGTCAATGAGAGATCGAGATCCAATCCTCCGACTCAGTAAAGCAGAAGATCATCTTTACCACCTTCGCATCAAATGCGCTGGTATGGAGGTGGACGAAGATGCACAATGAGACCAGGTAGCGAACGACATTCGAGTGAAGCCTCGCCACAGGAACACCCAATGCCTCAACAAGCGCATACAGGTTGCACAGCATGGGGTAGTGAAGCCCCCCTTTCAGATGGTGTTCGTAAATTATAATGAAACCCTTTGGAGGGGCATTGGACCTACCATCGGGGCCAGGAACATGGTATTCCATGTCCTTGGGAATCCCGTAATCCACCGTCAAAGTGGCGATGACACTAGCGGTCAGGACAGACCCAGTGTTGTCAACCCCATGTTGAACTGTTCGGAAGACACGGGAAGAGGGAGGAGAATTCTTCTTTGCCATTTTTTTCTCAAGGAAGCATTATGGATACATAGTGCAAGGAAGCGTGAAGAAGGGAATCTTTGAAGAGTGCTGCTTAAATAGGCAACAAGGTGCCAATGCGTGGGAAACTCAATCGGTGTTTCACTTGATGGCCAAGCCACGTGCCCGTTCAATAGAAACCATTTGGCTTCTAAGTGGCAGCCAATCATGACTCATCCCAAATCACAATCACTTCAGTTGCCTGCCAAATCCCGGTTGTCATGCTAGCATTAAATGCTGATTCTGACCGTTAGGACTAGTAGGCGCAAGGCTTCCAAGACATGCTTCCAAAAGAATAAGTTAATCGTTCCAATACGATGGATAGTAATGAATAAATCGCACGGTTTAGTAAAAAGTTTTATTACGTAACATACTAATAAATTTTTTTTATAACAGGAGGCATTCAATGGCCGCAGATTACAACTAGTTGCCTTCACTGGGCCCTGAAGGATTTAGAGCGGTGAACTCTGTTAGGTGCACACGAGTCCGGACTCCTGAGTTTCAAGAGTCCATGACGTCAATACTGAAGATTAGCTCCTCCAACCTAGCTAGCCTCCGGCTGAGACGGATATCATCTTGGAACCTCCTTTCCAGTGCAGGAGCCACTTCCTTTGGCTTGAGCCTTGACCTTAACTCGGCCTTCAACCCTGCACGTTCCTCTCTAGAGTGGACCCGGAATCGATCGAACTCCTCTTGAAGAGCTGAAATGCGGTCTCGAGCCTGCATATTGGTGCCAGCAAGTCTAGACACCCTTGCTTTCGACTCCACCCACACCCTCTCAAAGTGTGCGGCATAAGCCATCATCTGCTCAATCTCGCCGATCGCAAATTGCACCCTGACTTCAAAGTCTTCAACAGCCCGAACTACTTGTTGAAACTTGGGATGCACCCTCATAGGCCTACGATACCTCGGGGAAGTGGATGCCCCATCTATCTTGAAGCCTGGTGGCACCCTCAAAAATCTCAACAGCCTTATGACAGAGGCCTCTGAACCACGACCTCCAACCACAGCTGCACCAGGTGCAGCATCGTTGCAAATCCGTGAGGTGTATCCCTTATAGACCCGAAAGGAGATTACTCAAATTCTGACGAGGAAGACGATCTTTTCATTAGGATCGAAAAAGAGTAAGGACAGCGCACGTTTCACGCTCTCAAAGTTGCTAAAGAAACGCGAAGTCCTAGGAGGGATTTTAGGCGCTTAAATAGCCAAAAATCTCCTAATAAAACGGCATCATCTCAAGAAAGAAGCGTTTCAGAGAGAGCCAACAGGCTCCTCACACGTGGTAGATCCCTAAAGCATTGCGCCTTTTCAAAGCAATTCATTGTGACGCGATGCCCCACGATCTCCAATGCAATTAATGCATAAGATAATCCAATGGATGTGACACCAGCCAGTGGTGTTTGATCTCCCAAGGCGACAGACGTCAGTGACCTGTTCTCGCAGTGTCCTCCGGTCGATGGTCCACATTAGGACTCGAGGGACAAGATGACAGAACATACCACGAATAACTGGGAGTGCATAAGCGTGCGGATTGGCCCGTATAGCAGCAGAAGGAGTAATTTGCCCCTGAAGTGCTATCCGAAAAGCAATAAATGAAAGAAGGCACATGCGGCATGGTAGGAGAATAAAGGAAAAAGTTACTACTTTTATTGATCAAAGTTTTTTTTATAAAGTACAAAACTTGTGACAACGAAAGTACAGAAAAGAAAAAGAGACAACACAGAATATCAAGTCCGGAGTGGCTGCACCGCATGCATGGAGCCTCACCAGAGAAAGTGATCTACATCAGATCACTCTAGCCGCCATCAGAACTCTGATTCACTTAGGCACCAGAGCTGCTGATGCTGGCTAGACTCTGAAGGTTCATCTTGAGATGACCACAATGGCAGTAGAGTCAGCACCCTTAATAGCAGTCCTAGTAGGGGCACGGCTACCACACACTCCCCCTACAGAGACTCTGCCTCCTGCCTTCTCTCCAAATGGCACATAAGATGAACACGGCACGGTTGAGGCAGTCAACGACGCGCTACCCCGAGGCCAAAGAGCCCCATGATAGCTCTGCTGTGATCCTCCTGCGCACTGGAGGTCATGATGGCCATGAGGGAGGCATGTAACGACGAAAGAGTGGCCGAGCCACCCTCGTTAGCACGAGGAAGCACCCATGGTCGGGGCGTGAAGAATGCCTTTGACAAAAGCTCTGAATCTCCAGCAAGTCCATCTGATTCTTTCGCGGATCCCCGCCAGGAGTGGGACAAGCCAAGGGCTTCTCATTGCTCCTTCGAGAACCAGCTAAGGCATGAATCCCACCAATCGAAGAACTCTTCTATTTATAGAGGAACCGGCGCCCTGTTCATCCTCAGTAAGGCACCCCACCCAACAGCCGTTAATCACTAAACAGGAAAGTTTTCAGGGCTAACCCAAATTCCAGCGTGTGAATCCTTCCATTCAGAGCATCGAGTCTCTGCGACACTGGAAAAGTCCACGTGATTGCCTAGGGAAGGCGCGACTCCAGATTAGGACAAAATCCAATGCATCTCGAGGAAGGACGCGTGGTGAGCAACTGGACCCTCGTGGGCATGCCAGGCCTCGACTACAAGTCGGACCAGGCATGTGGGCCAGTGTTGGGTCCAGTACCGGTGAAGCCCAGAACTCGCAGGACACAATCCAAAAAGCGGAAGCCCAAATTGACCGTCCAGTCAAAACTCCAAACAGCCTACGTGGCGGCGTGAGGTAGCAAGCGGTAGGTCAATCCTGCAACTGATCAGTTGCACCCGCAGTTGATCAGTGCTCCCTGCGACTCATTAATGGACCTGCAAGCGGTAGGCGTGAGGTAGCAAGACGGGCCAATGAGGGAAAGGTCAATCCTGTTAGTCGCGGCTTGCGTTATTCCCTGTAACTGACTAGCCAGTCCTCCTGCAAAAGGTAGACCAAGCGTGGCCAGCGATGCACGACGAAATTCTCGCCACCACAAAGCAACAACTGATATCACCAATCGCTATCAGTAGGTCAACGGCTAGCAAATCCCTGCAAAAAGGATTCTCGTGCCCAAAGCTTCACTCCCTGGAGCCTATATATTCCCTCTCCTTCTACAGGAGAAGGGATCAATTCCAAGATCTGTAATTTGAGCCTATTATTGAGACATATGCTTCTCGAAGCTCCTGCTTTCAGACTCACAACCAGCTCTCATCCTCCACAGCCTTTCACAGGCAACGAAAGTCAGCCACCCATCGCGGTGCATACAGGGAGTTAGGCCTCCCACCACACGCTCATCAACTCTCGTACCCCCACATTCATACACTCCTACCGCACACTCAACATAATTTCGCACACCTCTAAGTGTACGTCCCCCGTTTCCATTCATTTTGGAAGAATACTGACTTGAACATCGGCGTGTTTTCAGTAGAAGAAAATTTGAAAACTTCTAACCTCTTATTTGTTAGTTGTGTTGTACAAGTTTCAGGTTAATAGCGACGAAAATTAAACTCACTCATGATCATCTCCGGACGACGATGAATCTGAAGACTCTATAATCTGTATGGCAACTAAGACCTGGGATGCAACAGCACTAAAGTAATTTCTTTTGTTAAGGTATCTTGGAGAAATCACTAATACAAGGAAGCCATATGAGAATGAAAAGATAAAATTTGAGAGAAATATCATCATTTATTTCCTCATTGAGGTATGTAAATTTTAAAGATAAAATCTTCTATAAATAGGGAGAAGTACAGGATCTAAATCTCAAGATTTATTATAAAGATATTAAATTTAAATAAATTGATAAATTTTTGAGATTAATTGTCAGTTTAAATCAAAAATTGAGTGTTAGATTAAAATGAGTTAGATTTGAGGGTATTTTAGAAAGAGTTATCACGTTTAAGGGATGCTCGTGTATATTTAGTTTAAAATAATGACACTTAATGCATACTCGTGCATAGGATTAAAGAAACTTTTGTGCCTAAGCTATACTTGACTAGCGTACATGCACCATTTTTTTATAAAATAAACCATTGTACTGATTTTAACTTATTTTCTCTAAGTTTTTATGTAAAAAGAGTGAAAGAGATCAGGAAAAGAGAGAGAATAAGAGGGAAAAATAAAGAGAACGTAAATTTGATGCAAAATTTAAGTGAGTTCAAGTAAAAATGTGGTAGTTTCAGGTGAAGATAAGTAACTTGTTATTTCTTGTTGAATATATTTGAAATATTTGAGCTTTCTTATTTAAATACTCATAAATATGGTAGTTATTTACTTCACTTGACTATATTTTATATGCATATCAATTTATTTCTAATTCATAAAATCTTT
>JAODPA010039308.1:0-12081 GCA_025585075.1 Nepenthes mirabilis | reverse complement strand
TATACAAAACGTACGAGACGTATCATTAACTCATTGAATCTAAATTAACAATTTGGCAAGTTGATGATCCAGTTCCCTTTTGAATTTCCACATTATGTTTTTAATTTCATTATTATTTAATAATTAAACCTATAATTTTGAGCAAGACGTACGAAATTGCACGTTAAAAATCAATTACATATCGCATGTTAAAAATTTGAAGTGACATTTAATTTACTTAATTATTTTATTATTTAGGTCATATTAGAAATTTTTTCAAAAAAATTCACTAATTCAAGTATTTACAAACACATCTCTATAATATAGACGAATCATATTGTCCATCCTTTTCTCAATAAGACAAACTGCTACAAATACAACTGCCAAATACGTGAATAATACTGAGTTTCTTGGTTGAGTGCCTAGCAATCATGACTTCGTTTAACCCAGGGCCATGCTGATCTTACCTTACAGAAACAGTGATTTGGAAAGCAAATATCTGCTATAAAAGGGAAAAAAGAAAAAGCAGCAGATTGAACGATAAATTACTTAATCATGGGGAGATTACTGCATGGGCGGAGGAACAGTCATGACCTTAAGATTTTGTAGAGGAGGAGGCTGCAGCTTTGAAACCCCACAGACGCCTAAGCAGCATTTTCACAAACCACAAAGCTGCCCGGGTCGATGGTTATACTCTTGGTGCAGTTATCGATTTTGTAAATCCCGACGAGTCGATCTGCCAACTCGAACATGTTGTTTCTAAGGCTGCGTGGCGTGTGAAGTGTATGGGGGAAACAGTGAGTAAGATCACCATAAAGTAAATCTGGTAGCGATTAACAGGAGGATAGAATCTCAACCTTATGATTATAAACTGTGCATCTTTCGTCCGATCTTTCACGTAATGTCCCACAATCGAAACATTCTTGAAGTCTGTCAAAACGCAGGAAGCAGGGATTAGAACACTCCCAAGAAGAATAACCCAGAGACAGAATTCAGTTTCCCAAGACAAGTACCCAAAGCTGCGTCAATCTCGTCCATAACGTAGAGTGGTGTAGGTTTGTAGTGATGAAGAGCAAACACAAGGGCTAATGAGCTGAGTGTCTGGCACAAACAGAGTTCAGTGACCCTCAGTTTTTCATCTAACAAGCTCACATCAACTAGCAGCGTGAGATGCATAGCAGGGATGATTGAAACGAAGCGTAAATGTTTGGAGAAGAGAAAAAAAGAAATAACTACCTTTTCGCCCCCTGATAAATTTGCAATATTTTTCCAGCTCTTCTTTGGTGGTCTCACACTGAAGACAACTCCTTCGGAGAAAGGATCCAGGGAGTCCACTAATTCGAGCTCTGCATCTCCTCCAAGTGTGATCATCTGCAGCAGAACACAGCGACCATCATCTAAATTACTACTCAATATATACATTCTAAAAGAAAGGCATCATTAATTGGACCAAAAATACCCAGTAAGACGGTAGGGAAGGCCATTTTACGAGATCTGTTGATGGATTAAGGACCTGTGTGTAACCTTTTTGGGAAGCTCTGTAATGAGTACCCATTTCCAAAAGAGTAATACGAAATTTAACTCCTTTGGCATACTTTGACAATATCATTTTAACTCACAAACCTGGTACATTTCCTTCAGTTTCAAGGATATCACATTAAAGCCAACCATGAACTCATCTAACCTGAGACAGTAAATGATTTTGGCCGGTAAAGAAATAGGAATAAAGACAATTCATTAAACACTTAAAATAAACAATTTGAATATACATGCCTTTTCTTCCTCCACTCATCATATTGCTTCTTGATCTGATCGCGCTCTTCAGTGACCGTGTTAAGTTCCTCCACTCGTTCATGGTACAAGGACACCTTTTTTCGATATCTAGAATATCAAGAATATGTTACTAAGAAATCAGCTGCAACTAAAACAAAATATACTTCCGGGAAAAACATCGGAGACATACTCCACAATTGAATCAAGATTGGGATTCATCTCTTTCAGTTGAGCTTCTAATAGTGTCACCATCTCAAGGGACTTTCTTAGGTCACAAGACATTGTAAAAGTCTCATCCATTAGGGTTGCCTGAAGCTTTTCAGGGTCCACAAAATCATTACTTATTCTGGAAGCAACAAAAATCAGGGTCAAACATGTTCCGGGTGAATTATTCCCTATATAATGGAAGGAGAAATAAAGGCAAAGTCGTACTGTTCCTCATGCTTGACAATAGAATTTTGCAAGCTTTCAAGCTTTTTCCTGTAACCCTTATCCTTCATTTCCAACTCCTTGTGAAGCTTCTTCATATCTTTAAGTTTGAAATCAGCATCAACCTGAGATAACAAACTTTGACATAAACTGGCAAATATAAAGAATTTACAGACTATAAGACAAATTTTCAAAACCTCAGATGCTCGCAGCTCATCCACTTTCCTCTTCAGTGTTTCATAGTCAGATTTTGCTTTATCCAGCACTTCCCTGTGTCGAGCAATGAGCTACGGAGAGAAAGAATAAAGCAGAGTAGTGGAAATGGAAAAAATATGCATCAGTGACTTGCATTATTCATTGAAGCATACGCAGACATTATTTGAGGTCATAAATTCTTATTTGAAGGGGGAAACCTCCTGTGTCTTCTGGTAACTCTCCTGAACTGCAAATGCCTTCTCTTCAATAACTTTGAAACTAGAAAGCAGCTTTGATTTCTCCTCCAGAAGCCGCTCGTTCTCTTTTCTGGAATCCTCAGTAGCCTTGGTCAGCTTCTTTATCATCTTTTCGCCTGTTTCTATTTGGACTCTGAGACGGTTGACCTCCGTCCCATTTCTGTCAATATCCTGTAGTAGTAACATCAATAGCAAGTCAATATATCCTTTTAGGATTTGTAGATTTCAGAGTGAAATGTGCACTTACAGACTGTATCTTGTCAACCTTCGCCTTTTGGTTTCTGAGCCTTTCACCACCAGCATTTTCTATTTTGCTTTGAAGTTCCACTGCCTGAAACAGTGTTAACCACAGAATCAAACAAACTAAATCTAGCAACTACAGAGTACAGACATAAATTCTGCATTTTGTCATTTAATTTCGCAATAACTTAGTCATTCCTCATGCAATGTAGGGGGGAACTAAAATGTCCAGAACGCTACAAAAGTCTGTGTCAAAGATGAATAAAGCTTCTTTTAAATGATGACTTTTTTCCAAATGATGATAAAGACTATAGGCATTGCAGAATAAAAGAGTTATCTGTCCACCTTATCCTTCAATTTCTTGGAACCCTGTGTGAGTCTGTTTATCTCCTTTTTTTCTGCAGACATCACTTTCTCGAGCTCCTCCAGCCTAGCAACTTCATCCTTCCTTGGCTGTGAAGCATCTCTCAGGGAATTGAGTTGACTCTCAAGATAATCGTGTTGTGTTTTAAAACTATCGATCTATGAAATCAGAAAAATAAGTCCATTTAGCATGTAAATCAGTAAAATGTATCATTTGCAAGATTAATTCACATTCTAGACTTCGGCAACACCTCCTTATGGCTTTTGGCCAGTTCCATCTCCAAGTTTGCTATAGCTTTGTCTAAAGCCTGGTACTTCGTTACAGCATCAGCAATTTTTTTCCGGGTGCTATTTAAATTGTCAACCAGTGAATTGAGCTCCTTCTCAGCATCAGCAACAGCTTCTCTAGACACACTAGCAGCTTGAATACATCTCCCCATCTTGCCACCGCGTGGCTTACTCCCCCCACCACTCATTGTTCCAGATTTTTCGAATAGTGCACCCTCCACCGTAACCACACGTCGAAATTCTTTGTTTCCACCATACGCAATACGTGCAGCCTATAGGAGAGTAGAAAACCCAATGTAACATGAGCCAAACTAAGCTGCGCATAAACAGAAATTCTAGTAATCCAATGTCATTATGACAAGATGCACAAAATAGGGAAAAATTTGACAATATGATTCCTTGAACTGGATAGATGCCACTGGGGGTGGAAATTTGGTCTTACAGAAACTAATACACCAAAGAGCACTCCCCAGCCTATTTACATCTTAAGGTTCAATTTTAATCCAATGAGCAAAGCCCATAGCCATATTAACCAGCAATTTTTTACAAGACAGAATGACGAACCTAAGTCAGATCAAATTAATGGAGTCATACTAACTTATTTCATGCTGCCAGAATAGAAGAATTTTCCAGTAAGAGTAGGAATTCAAATTCCACAACCAACAATTTTTACCCACAAGAAAAAATCAGAAAATTTAACTCAGCCAGTTGAAGCCTTGAGTTTGCACCCAGTTGGCATCCTGTCCAAGCCCTTTGGTTTAAATGTCATAGGTCTATTGCAAGTAGGATCATGTATCTGGGGTTAGATCTGTCTTACTAGATGAGGGATGCAAAGAGGAGGTTTTCTCCTTACCCATAAAAATAGATGGAAAAAATGTTATGCTCAGTCAATTTGAATTGTTAAACATTAAAAGCAGATCATACAAATGCTATTGTAATGGGCAGCTCGAGGAACAAAGGACAACATTAGATGTCCAAAAAGAAAATCAACCTGATCAAGGTCATTGGCTACAACAGTGTTTTTCAACAACTCAAAGAAAGCAAGCTTCATTCTTTCCTCCTTAACTTGGACCAAGTCAAATAGCCGTGGAACTCCCTCTGGAGTTTTTACTTTTTTCTTCAACTCATCCCAATGTCTATCTTGTTTTTCCTGTACAAAGAAATTGCAGAAATCATACTTTCCATGAAATATCACATAACTAAGATTAGAATTCACCCGAGGGAGATGCATTTGAGAAGATCTATAATGCAAATCAAACTGCAGTCCAGGAAATGTGAAGTGTCTCAATCAATTATGGAATTCTTCAAAACAATTTTGGTTCCTACCAGCAAAATATTTCACAACTTTTCCAGCCTTTTTTATTGGTGTGCATCTTTTTGCTATGAATATCATGAGAAATGAATGATAACACATGTTATCCAAAAAAGAAATTTGCCCTACTGAAAGGTTAGACATCAAACAATTAGGTATGCACATGTTGCAACTACCATGAGCTGCCTAATACAACGAAATTAATTCATTTCACATAAATATCATTATTTACAGCTAATCTGATTTGAAAGCGATGAATAAACCTGAATCATAGCAAACATGTTGTCATGAGATTTGATGACAAGGACCTGATTGGGAAAATGTGAACACCTTCTAGTCATCTCTTCCAGGAGACATTGAGAAGTAAGTTTTGATGTCACAGGCAATATTTGCCACAATTCATCATACTTATATGTGTATGTGCATGTGTGTGTGTGTTTGTACATATATAGCAGCGGGGGAAAAGAGACTGAGGGATTAGAGAATCACTGTAGGTTGTTTTTCTTCTCTTTTGCAATAGATTGTATCACTTTTCCGTCATCATTTTTCCACCAACACTACTCCTTCCTTTTTTGTCTTTCAGAAAGTGTGTTCCATTGATTTAGTCAGTCACCCAAAAAGCAGTGTCAAGTCTTACCAGTATCATGAAAGTTGCAACACCAAGATTTTTCTCTCGAAGCAGATCCACACATTTTTGGGCTGCTTCAGCAGTCTCTACTAAAATGTAGTCCAGCCCTGGGCAAGCCATTGATATTGCAACATCATATTTTGCTGCAGAAAGCCATCAGATTGAATTTAAGTTGATAAGACTCGTAAGCATTCTAACTAATAATAGCAGAAAGTAAACAAGAAAATAAGTAACACTGCATTCCATGAGATACTGCTGCAGTAAATACCAAAAAAATAGAGCACATAATAAAGACGAAAAGAGAAAAGAAAAATACACACAAAATAATAACAAACAAAGCAATAGCAAAGCTAAAACTAGACCGTGACATCATTTAGATGAATAGACCGTAAAATTTGCTTTTTCTAGATAATTAAATTAGCATATTTTAATGATCATTTCACAATGTATCTTGTCTATGAACAAGTTGAACAATTAAAAAGTCATAGATTAAGACGCTTACAAAAATTCGGAGCAAAGTATACAGTTCCTTTTAAGTAATTGGGAAAAGTATAATCCAAACTGGTGATCAACTCATGCCATTTGTTTGACATTCCAAAACAAGCCATGCTAATTAACCAATAGTCCAGGAGTGACTACAGATAACAATTGATGTTCTAGGAATAACAATAATATAAAATGCCACTCCACATTAAACAGACTCTTACCATCTATAGCACCAAGATCACCCATTCGTCCATATATTCCCTGGATTTGTTTAGTTTCTTTAGCTCGCAAAATCTCTTTTAAAACAGAACTCTGACTCTTTTCAGATTCCAAAAGAGAAAGAAGCTCCGCCACCTTTTGCCTTGCCGCTTGCTCAAGAGGACTCAGAGCTTCTTGCTTCTTGAGGCAGTCCTACAAGATTGCACAACCTCAATGATCACTGGAATCTGTTGGAATAATAAAACACGAAACAATCCAGAATGTCAAGAAAATACATACTTCCTCCATTGTACGAGCTTCAGATGCCTCCAGCTTGTTTTTCTCCAATTCAGTCTGAATTCTTGTGACTGCTGCAATCTTTGCTTGCATCTTTTCCTGAATCTCAGTCATTCGCTTTTGAGCATCCTCAAAAGCATTTCGAGCACTTTCATGCTGAAAGTTTTAAAGGAAAAAAACAAGTTTTTCACTATGGAATAGATGTGGTGATCTAGAACTTCTGAATTCGGAAAGGATGGGACCTCAACCTTCCAATTAATACATTAGGATAGTTACATAAACTCCTCAGAGAAGTACTTGTGTTGGACCCTTGACATTCAAATATGGGTGTGTGTAATGACCAAGGTCCAAGCAACTAATTATCCATCAAGGCAACTGAATTGGGCCAATCTGAGTGGCCACAAATACTAAAGCATAGTTACCTATTGATGGATATCTTAGCCCTCATAACTTGGTCTCAAATTTTCTGCTAAACTCGTGATGCATTAGACTTTGCCACTAAAAATCTAACATCCTCTCAGGCCCAAAGATCCTCCCATTCTAAAAGCTCGTACAGGTTATATATGTGGCTCCCACCCACTTTCCACACGCAATATAGCTCTTAGTCCTGCAGAACACTTAGTTCAACAAACTTTAGGATGGATGGGACACTTATATAATTGTAATGAACCAAGACCAAGCAGCTAGTCATGCATCCAGGAAACTACACTGTCCAGTTAGTGATGTTTGTCTTATCTCTTATATCTTCGCCTTACATTTCCTCCTCAATCATGTGGAATCTTCATGTGTCACACTTGGACTCTTCAAATAAGTGGAAATTTTAATAGTCAAGTCTAAAATGTTGACATGTACCCATATCCAACACTTGCAACCAAATAGAAGTAACAAAATTATGAATATATTATGACCAAGTGATGAACAATTGAGATAGAAAAGCAATCGGTGAAGACGAATGGCAAGCTAATGTCTGTAAAGCTCAATGAAATTCTCAAATCAGACAAATAATGTTCTTGAAATGCAGTATCAACAACATTTCCCTTTTAATTATGCAAAGGAACGAAAACCTTAGTACTAAAAGATTAAAAAAAGCATTGAGTGGTCTGAACATGAAACCTTTTCATTTAAAAGATTGCATTCAGTGCTTGCAACTTCGAGTTTTCCTTTGTGTTCAATCATTTGATTATCCCAAGGTTCCAATTCAGCCCGAACCTTTGCCAACTCAGAGCGAAAGGTCTCAGTCTCACCTTTTAAGAAAAACAAATAAATGATTTGCTCATTACCAAGACGAAAGCATGCATGACAGAGTTTGATGTCAACTTCAAATCTGAATGGAAAAGTCAAGAAACAAATACAATTTCATGAACTTAAAGTACGATACTTGCAAGGAAATGATTACTTATTATTACCAAAGTGCATGCATGTAAGAAAGATTTTAATGCAATTCAAAACCTGACTGAAAACTTGAAGAACAAAATTACAATTTCATGATCTTCATAAATTAACCATAATACATTTTAGTGAGACTATTCCTTGCAAGCTTCATGTCTGTCTAAATATTATATATCAAATATAGGAAAAATAATTAGGAAGAAATATGGGTGATAATTGGAGCTCCTGCACTCTTGCGTAGGGGAAGAACTACCCGTAGTATGTTTGGTGACCAGGAAACATGTAGTTCACAAACTTCTAAACTCAAGATGCGGCCTCTTAACCACATGTTTTCAATTACATCAAAGATCAATGATAGCTAGCTCTCTTGTAATATATATAGATATATATATAAATATATAGCTGATTTAGCAATAACAGCTGGAGCAGACCATTTTGAATTTTTCAATTCTTTGACAAAAAGTGATCCCGGGTTGGGGGGGGGGGGGAGGGGGGCATGCATATTGGACATCTAACCGTATCCATCTCAATTGCAGCATGCATAGAGTACCATGGTATCATAATTATCCTTTTTTCATTTACTTGTATCCTTCCTTGCATCATAAATATCACATGTTTTTTGGTCAAGTTTACGGCCGAGAGTTTGTTATGATTTGTTCCCTCCTCTTGGTCAGCCAAATAAAGGTTAATGCAATGATAAAACTTCAAACATGTAAACCAAGGAAGATGAAATGACCATATTTGACCCCAAGCTTTGAATTTTCTTCACCCTAATCAGTAGGATCAAAAATCTCCCAACAATGCAATTCATTTCCCATGAAATAGCATGTGAAGAAAAATGAAACAGGCTCTGTGCTGTCCAGATATCACTTGAAGGAAAAACACCTTTGCAACTGTCCTGCATTGCTTCTAAAACTTTCTCTTCATCAGATAAGAGCTTCTGCAGCATGGGAATATCCACCTCCAGTTTGGGGATCAGATTTGCTGCATTGTCACACTCCTTGGAGATATCATTGATCTTTGCTCTATCCTGTATTGGAAGCCAGCAAGAAGATATACACATATGTATAGCTTCTAATGGACAACAGTATCTCATGCTTTTCACGTTTTTGGTGTTAATAAAGGAGCAATTTTGTTAATAATTGACCAAAGGTACATCAGGATATCCCCAGGCTACATTAACTCCTATCAGCTTTGTATTTCAGAAGACGATAAATATAAAACTATTGTCATATAAAAAAAAAAAATCAATTTCAATCTCTTCCACAACTACCTTTAAAATTTTGTCCTCAAGTTTTTTAATTTTCTGCTTGAGGTGCTTCATATCTTCCCGATGTTTAACATCCTGCCTCTCAAACTCCTTAAACTCGTCTTTACAAATCCTGAGATCATTATCAAGTTCCTGCATTTTCCACAAGGATAGCATATCTCCACATTAATGGAGAATATAACATTTTGGATAGAGGGGAAGACAAGTCAACTCAATAATATATTGCTTTGACATCCAAAGAAAGGGAAGAACAAAACAATCTTACCCTGATTTGAATCCTTAAAATATTGATAGAAATAGTTTCCAATTCTAAAGGTGATAACATCATAAACATAAAATGTTAAAATAATACCATGGGACCATTTCTAATCAAGAAATGTAGGAATTAAAGCCTCCATATCAAGAATACTTCAATTGATCCCCACAAGATTTTCTACATAAGAATTTGTAGAGAAGATAACACATACCTCATGTCTTTTGAGATACTTATTGTGCAAAGTCTCAAGCTCGCTTAAAGATTTATTGTTTTGTTGGATATTCTCTCTGAAATAAGATATAAGTTTCTAAGTACACCATATCCTCTCTATGATAGAGGTAGACATCTTGGTTGTACTTGTGTGGCAAACTACCTTTCACCCTTTAGATTTTCTTCGAGGCTGGACAAATTATTTTGCAATTCAGATATTTTAGCACAATTTTCTTCTGCAGCCAGTGTAGTAGCTTTCTCTTGCCATTTCAAGAGTGACAGCTCCTTCAACATATAGGCTTCTGCCTCATTCTTCACATTCTGTTTGTGCAGTGTAGTAGATCAGTTCAGTTAAAAACATATTTAAGGGACAAACGCAGATAAGGAAACATTATAACGTACCTCCAAGCTATCTCTTTCTTTCTCTGCCAACTTAACCATCTGCACTACCCCAGATCTCTTCTCGTTTAGAGACTCTAACCTAGTGGACCAGCATCCCCAACAAATTAGAAATGGTTGTAACTCCATGGTGGATTTTTTAATTAGAAAAAGTAAATTTCTAGGAGTTTAAGCGCAGGCATGTTCCAGAAAGTACAGAAATTTGATACCAGGATTAGAAAGGCAATGCTTCAAGTAAGGTAGGCTCATTCAACAAAATTGATTCTCCATAGGTGTAAATGTTGTGGAACAATTTGCAAGCAGATCCCAATCTTTTGACTGGAAAGACTAGTAACAATCTCATCTATTAAGTTACAAATCTATGTGCTCAACCATTTCGGCACAATATGCTTCAGTTTACCTTTTTTTTTCCCAGAGGGCAGGGAAGCCAGGAAATAATGTTTTTCAGTGCAAACCAAAACAAAAAAAGAAAAAAGCCAATATACAAACCCCATGAACTGAAATGACTTAGTAGTGAGGTATCATGTAGTGCAAATATAAAAATCTTAAAGATTGGCAGGTCAACATTCCAAAAAAAAAAAAAAAAGTAGTTACAAACATGAAACTCACTGTTTATATGAATCCTCAATCTTCTCTACATATTTGTTAGTCCCGATTATATCCTCTAGATATTCAAGAAATCCATCATCATGAGGTCCTTGAGCCTTTGGTTTCATCAATGAAATTTGCTCAACCTCACCCTGTTAACATCCAACTTCATAAGCATTCTGAGACAGTTATATTAACAAAAAGCATAGCCAGACAATACCATGCAAAGAAAAAAAAATGATGAACCTGCAGGATCAAAAACCGGTTATTATCCAAGTCAACGCCTTTTGCTTTCAACTTCCTAGTAACCTCAGTAAAATTACTTGCTCGGTCATTAATGTAGTACTTTGAAGAGTTGTCCCGAAATGCAACCCGGGTTATTACAAAATCATTTCCAGGAACCACTTCATACTCTCCATCATCCTGTAGGCAGTAAAAGTAGTCAAAAGCCAAGCCACAAAAATTCATCACGTTTTTGACTAATTAAGAGAGAAAACAAGCTGGAGAAAATGTAGTCAATTATTACCAGATCAATGATCTCTTGAAAATAAACCGACACACCAGCACTGTCTAAATTTTGGTAATTTGTGGAGTTATGAATAAGCTCTGAAACTTTGTTCAGTCGCATCTGCACGTTTTAGAGCACGTACACAAGCACAAATGTTGAAATGTATATCAGCGAAATATTAGCATTGTCCATAGAGTATATTATTATGAAAGACGATTCTAACCAACTAATTTTTTATGTTCACCAGCGCAGGGCAAGAACGTTCACACTTTTGACAAACATAATTTAAACGCAAGAAGTATTATGTATAATGCGACCAAAAATGAAACTAATTACCTGCTTGGCTCTCTTTCCGAACACGAAGAGCATTGCATCGATCACATTGCTCTTCCCGCTACCATTTGGCCCTACCACTGCTGAAAAACTCTGCCGCCAAAAAAATAAAAGTTCAAAAATAAAACAAGCTTAACTCAAATTAAATCACTCAATAACCTTGTAGGGAGGCATATAAATCTAAATTTAGGGAACTGTTTCCCAAAGCGTGATTTACGAGAGATAAGATAAAGTTAAACCCTAACCTTGTGAAAAGGGCCAACGCGTTGCTCCCCAGCATAAGATTTGAAATTCCTCATGACCATCTCTTTGATGAAGAGTCTCGCAGGTCGAGATCGCCCCGGAGTTGCGCCAGATTCGGTAGCCGCGAAATCATCCGCCGATTCCATCTCTAACCGTTGAATTGCCGTACGAATCCCTGAACTAGCTCTGTGAGTTTATAAATTTTTAGCTTCCGAGTTACGTGCTGAGTGAGACCCACTTCTTTCTATGATTGCTTTCTCTCTCAGGCACAGCCGAGAGCTGCCATCAAAAGTTAACATCAAGAATACAATAAACAAAAATAGAAAGAGAAGATGGTGTATCCAAAAGGAACAGTTTTGGCGGGAAAGCTGAACCTTCTCTGTCGTTTTAAAAAAGAAGAAGGGTAAGATGTAAGAATTGCTTTTTGGATAATATTATAC
>JAODPA010039297.1:0-12082 GCA_025585075.1 Nepenthes mirabilis | reverse complement strand
AGCATAGTTTTTTGTTCTTTAAAAAAATTAAAAGCTAAAAAATTAATATTTTTAAATCAGGTTCATATGATTTGTATGATAAATGGATATGAGTATCGGTATAGCCCGATTCAAATTAATGAGCAAGTTTGATTCAAATAGAAAGTTTGAGAGATATTTTTCTATAATCTTAAGATATTTTTAGATAATACGATGTTTATTATCTGGATTCGACTTCGAATAGATTTGGATTTGCTTGGTTGATTGGGTCCGACTCCGTTCATTGAGTCTGAATCCTGCACACCACTATAGTAAACAAGAGGTTAGGTGTCGGCGAGATGTCCCACCGAAAACACTCCGACACTCAAGTCAGTATCAAGCCTTCGAACTTTAGAAGGTGAGCTGGTAAGTAAAAGAGATAGAGAATGAAATTGGCGGGAGTGTTGGCTTGTAGATGTAGAGACGTTTCTGTGACTCGTTGAGAGTATGACTTCCGACTCGATGTTCGCAAAGAACGAGTAGAAGCTACGTCCTTAAAGCGTGGAAGTTTTAGAGGGCAGTTCTCAGAGAGTGGGAGAAGTTTCTGTAATCTGGAGGCTTGGAGTGGGATTGGAAGGTGAGTGTTTAGAGAAAGTATGCTTAAGCACTGTTTGTGTTTGTGATTCAGATTGTATCAGAAAGCGTCCGTTTCTGAGTGGAGACTCTGGGCTTATATAGATGGTGGGGCGTGTGACCTTCCTTGGCTAGGAAGGCGTGATCCTTAGCCTGATACTGGGCGGCCTTCTTTGAGTTGGTGGGTGTGACTGGCGTGATTTGATGGATCGTTTTCTTTCTGAGCGGTGTAACGGATTTCCAAATTATCAGCCTTCCTTTTATATTTTTGTGACCGTTAGACTCCATTGTTGGCAAAGAGAGAGAATCTGCCGCCTTCCTCATGGGGAAGACGCTGAATCTGTTGCTGCCTTTTTAGAGGAGATCGACTTTGAGAAAAGCGTGTAATTAGGGAAATGATCATTACTTTTCGTGTACGGGAATGCCTGCCAAATTGGACCTGGCTCGTATTAGTTTTAACGTCTTTTTGCGGCCTGTTGCTACGGTACTTCCGGTCAACAGAAATGTTGACCGCCTTGAAGGAGCGTTTTGGCCGTTTGTTTGTGCGCTGGGCGGTCAACATGCTAGCGTTGACTGTCTAACGCTAGCACGTTGATCGTCTAACGCGCGTCTAACGCTAGCATATTAACCGTCTAACGCGCGTTTAGGCCTTTCTGGACTTTGGGCCGCTTTTCTTATTTGGTCTGCCGGTTATGGGTCTACCCATCACTAGCCCCTCATGCTGGTTGTCAAGATTCTGGCCTCCAGTATGTTTATGATGGGATGCGCTTGTTTCTGTTGGCAGAGTCGTTGCCCGTCTGAAGAGGGGCCTTGAGAGCTTCCAAAATGTTGACCAGATTCGTTAACCGTTCTTGGAAAGTTTTTGGGCAACTTGGAGAAGGAAACGTTGGTCATTAGCTGCCCTACTAGAAAAGCAGGCCACGTGTCTCTACGTGGTACATTCAAGATCCTGGCATTTAATGAGCCGAAGGACTTGATTCGATAGCCTTCTTCTAGGGAAATGACACGCGACGGTAATGATGGCGCAGCTTTCAAAATGTTGACCGGATTCGTTGACCGTTCTTGGAAAGTTTCCGAACAACTTGGAAAAGGAAACGTTGGTCATTAGCCGCCCTGCCAGAAAAGAAGGCCACGTGTCTCTACGCGGTACATTCAAGATCCTGGCATTTAGTGAGCCGGAGGACTTGATTCGACAGCCTTCTTCTAGGGAAATGACACGCAACGGTAATGATGGCGCAGGTTTTCGAGACGATTTCGGGTTCACGTGGGTTTTAAAACCGTCTGATTGCTTCATTTTGAGTTCCTTGTGCCATCCATGCTTCTTCGTCTTCCTCGTTTCGTTTTGTGTAGAAGAAAACATAAACCCTAGCTCCGACTATTGCTTCCGTCGTAAACATCGCCTCCGTTTTGAGTGAAACTGACGTGAAAGTCCTGTATGTAGAGTTCAACATTTCGCGGGAGATCGCCTTCCGCATTCCAGGAAAGGACAATAGAGCCTTTTTGCCGCCCACGGGCTTCATGAAGCCCATTTGAGGAGTGGGCTCCGCCTCTCAATCCCTGATGAACTGATGTCGATTTTTTGGGCGCTTCAAGTCCCTATCGCTTAGTTTCACGCCAATGCCATCAGATATTTGTGCTCCCTCTGCATTTTGCTTCAACATTCGAGGTTGTTGACGATGTCAATGGTGAGAGGGATCTTTAAGATCAACCAGGGAGCGGAGTGGATCTCTTTTTCTCCCTGTAGCGGTCTTAAAATTTGCACCGTCATTTACGACTCCCTTAAGAACTGGAAGAACTGGTTCTTTTTTATTAATGTGGGAGAGTCTTGGCCCTTGCCCAAGGAGTTGGGTCAAGTGCCTGAGGTGTACACGGGGGCACCTTCGAAGGCGGAGACGGTGTCCCTAGAATGGCTGGTTGAGCTAATAGAGAAGAACCTAAGGGACTTTCGGAGAGAACATTTGGTCTCTCGTATAGAGGGGAAGAAGGCCAACTGGGGGCCTCCGTCTCCAGTCCAAAAATTGAGAATCCCGCCCCCGGAGGTCTTGCAGAAAAAGAAGAGGGAGAAGGGTAACATTATTGGTCCCCGCCTATCTTATTCAAGTCCTCCTAGTCCAAGGCAAAAGAGAACGGCCTTGGTGGCGCCTTCTTTGTCGTCCTCTGGGTCTGACTACCTTTTTGCCGGACGTTTTGGGGGCATTTGTGCCGCCTCTGGGGTAGAAGTTGAGGCGGCCGTTGAGGTTTATAAGACCAAGTTGAGCGGCGACGTTGTCTTGGCATAGCCTGTGCCGTCGGAGTTGACTCGGGAGCCACCCGTTGAGCGCCTGGGCCGCAGGAGTCGTCAGTTGGATCTCCTGTTGTGGTAATTCTGGCAGAACAGCAGGAGTGGATTTTGGAGTCTCCTGCCTTTTCTAGGGAGCCAGCCAGGAGGGAGGATACTCCAGAGGATCCCATGGTGGAGTTCATGGTTGAGGTCGCCGCCAGCCCCGCTGACGTGGGTCCCCTTCTTGGCTCACCGCCGTTTGCATCAAAACTGGGTGCGAGGCCAGACAGACTAGCGCGGAGAATCTGGGAGGTATAAGTTTTGTTGCCTGCCTTGTCTTTCGATTTGCCCTTTCTAATCCCCTTTTCCTTTTTGTGCAGGCGGACAGAGTATTGAGCGCAATGGCTAAGGTGCTTAGGCAGAGAGACTTGGTGATCTCTGATAGGGACAAGGAGATCGCCTGGCTCGATGCCAAGCTGCCGGCTCTGGGGGCTGAGAACCATGAGGACGCGGCTACCTTGGAGGCTGTTTTGGCGGGCATGGAGGCGGAGAACTTGAGTTTGAAAGCCGAGGTCGCCCGTTTGAAGGAGGAAAATGAGCGAGCTAAAGGGACCATCGATCAACTTGTTGGGCAAATGGCGACCTTAGAGAACGATCTGAGTCTCTATATCCGCTCCCCCGAGGTTGAGGGCATAATGCTGGCGCGGTTGTAGGAAGGGATCAATATTAGCCGGCGCATTGCATATATTTAGCTATATCTCTTTTGCTTCCGATGCTAAATTTTTGCATATATTTAAGCCTGATCTTGATTATATTAACTTAATTATCTCCCATTTACAATGTTTTGAAATCCGAAACCTCACATCGTGCGCGTCTGATCTTAGTCCGCTGACTGTCTTCGACTAATTGTGCTCTTCTCCTTCGAAGGGAGGTCATGGCACGCATGCTGTAAATGCCCTCTAAAGTTTTAGTGGCCGTTTGGTGGGGTGCTCCGCAAGCCCCCAGGCCTGAGTGTTCGACCGTCAGTGGACTGCTCGGTGATAGGACCGAGGTTCAAACTCGACCGCGTATGGGCCGCTCAGTTGTTGGAACCGAGGTTTAAATTCGACTGGGTATGGGTTGCTTAGTTGCTGGAACCGTTATTCAAATTCAACCGTATATGGACCGCTCAGTTGCTAGAATTGAGGTTCAAATTCGACAGCATTTGGGCCGCTCAGTAATAAACCGAGATTTTGTAACATGTGAATGTGGATTCAGCTAACTTAGGGACGGTCTAGGTCATCTGATTTTATTCATTGTTATGCAAACATACATTCACATGAGCAAGTGCAAACAATAATTACATTAAGTGTAATGTGATGCATTTACAAGCATTCGAGATGATGCATGCGAATCTTACCTAGGCTCGGCTAAGGCTTATTGTAGTTCCTTTTGAGGAGGGTGCTGTTCCAGGTCCTTGGGACTAATTTGCCGTCCTGGGTGCGTAATTTGTACGCCCCGTGCCGAAGGATTGCTAAGGCGAGGAATGGTCCCTTCTAGTTCAAGGAGAGCTTATTTCGATGGGCGATCTTGCCCGTCGTCTCTACGCTCTGTAGGACTTAATCCCCTACCTCAAATTTATGGGCTTTTACCCTTTTGTTGTAGTATCGTGTGATGCACTTCTGATAGGCTGCCATCCTTATGTGTGCTATATCTTAAGCTTCCTCGAGCAGGCCGAGTTGCTCCCTGAGTCTTTGTGAGCTGCTAATTGGGTCAAAACACTCAACCCGAAGGTTTGGCAGCTCGAGTTCAATTGGAATGACTGCTCCGTCTCGTAGTAGAGACTAAAGGGTGTCTCTTGGGTAGGCTCCCTCGGAGTTATTCGGTACAACCATAGTACGGACGACAGCTCGTCCGCCAGAAGCTCCCAACATCTTCTAGTTTTGTCTTCAGCCCATGCAACAACATCTAGTTCGTTACCTCCACTTGATTGTTGGCTTGTGGGTAGGCGATAGAGGTGTGAATCAACTTGATTCGTAGGCTCACGCAATACTTAGTGAATCACTTACCGGTGAACTAGGCTTCATTGTCGGTCATGATGGCCTTGGGAATCCTAAATTGACACAGAGTGCTCTAACGAATAAACTCTATCACGTTCTGTTTGGTAATCCAGGCTAGTGGGGTTGCCTCAACCCACTTGGTAAAATAGTCGATGCCAACTCTGATGAACTTTCTCTACCCAGATGCTATGGGCAAAGGGCCCAATAGGTCGAGCCTCCACTGTGCAAATGGTCATGATGCTTGCAAGGAGTGTGGCTCTATGTGCGGCTGATGGGTCATGCTTCTATGGATTTGGCAATTCACGTAGTTTTTGACGAAGTCCATGGTGTTTCACTTCGTCAAGGTCAAGGGCCAGTGGAAACCCTGCCGCATAATCTTGAAAGCGAGGTTCTTGCCACCGGCGTAAGTCCCATAGATACCGAGGTAAACCTCGCCCAGCGTGTAGTCTGCTTCCTGTGGCATGAGGCACTTTAAGTAGGGGGTTAAGTATCGATGACGGTGTAGCCTCTCATCCACAATGGTGTACCAGCTGGCCGTCCTTTTTATACACTTCTTCTGGGTCATCCAGCAGGAGGCCATCGGTGTGATACCTCATGTATGGGGTCATATTATTTTTGCCGTCAGCCACTTGCAGCACCTCAAGCTCAGGGCTGTTGATGCTCGGTATGGTTAGGACTTCTCACATGTCTGTAGCGCACTGTTTTGGGTTCCCGGTCGCCACTGGCTTCGCCAGTTTGTCCGCCTTCTAAATCTCCTCTCTCAGGACATGGGTCATCTCGATCTTAACGAATGCCTAGGCCAAACCTTTTGCTCTAACGAGGTACATCACGAGCAAAGGGTTTGACGCCTCAAAGCTCCCACGGAACCTGTTGACAACTAACACCAAATCACTATAGACGACCAAGGCTTTGGCCGAATGTTCCTTCACTAGCTAGAGTTCAGGCAGCAACGCTTCTTATTCTGCCATGTTAGTGGCTTGGAATCCAAGGGTTGTCAAGTATTTTATCTCGAACCCCTCCGGAGTCCGCAGGACCATGCTGGCTCCACTGCTTGCTTGCGTTGATGACCCATCAACGTGCAGGGTCCAAACTGGGGTCTCTGATTGGTCGTGGTTAAGGAAATCGGGAATTGGGGTCAAAATTTCACGTCGAACTCACCCAACTTGATGGCCCATTTGATCAGTTGCCCAGACATGTCTGGCTTTTACAGGATTTCCTTCAACGACTAGTCGATCAGGACAACGATCTGTGTACCTAGAAGTACGGGCGTAGCTTCCTTGTGGAGTAGATAAGGGCTAGCGTGACCCTTTCAGCTGCCCACACATTTGATCAACTGCTCAGACATGTTTGGCTTTTATAGGATTCCCTTCAACGACTAGTCGGTCAGGACGATGATCTGTGTACCTAGAAGTATGGGCGTAGCTTCCTTGTGGAGTAGATAAGGGCTAGCGTGACCCTTTCAGTATGAGGGTAGGTCTCGATGTTTGTCATGACCTTGCTGACATAATACACACGCTGTTGAATCCTGTTTTACTGTCGAATGAGAACCAAGCTTAGTGCCATACCTAAAACCACCAGATATAGATACAACTCCTCGCCTTCTTGGGGCGAAATCAGGAGTGGAGGGTTAGAGAGGTACTCCTTGAGTTCCTAGAAGGCTGCTTTGCACTCGGCCACCCACTAGAAGTCGGTTGCCTTTGCCCCCCTCGGGGCCTTAAAGAACGACAAATACTTCTCTGTGGATTTTGCCAGGAAGTGGAGGAGAGCAGCTAGTCTTCCAGTTAGCTTTTGAACCATTTTGACGGTCTGAGGCTAGTGCATGTCAAGGATGGCTTGTATCTTCTCGGAATTTGCCTCGATTCCTCGTTATGATATGATAAAGCATAGGAACTTCCCCAAGGTCACATAGAATGCACACTTGGCAGGATTGAGCTTCATCTGGTGTGCTTGGAGGACTTCAAAGGTCTCATTCAGGTTGCGAACATGGTCGTTGGTGACTTCACTCTTGACAAGTATATCGTCTATGTACACCTCCATGTTTCGACCGATTTAAGTTTTGAACATCTTGTCCACGAGACGCTGGTAAGTTATCCCGACATTCTTCAAACCAAAGGCCATGACCTTGTAGCAGTAGGTCCCCTAGTCAGTCATGAAGTAATTTCCTCATCCTCGAGGCTCATTCTGATCTGGTTGTAACCTGAATAAGTGTCCATGAAGTTGAACAATTCTTGGCCTAACGTGGAATCCACTAGTAGATCCATCCTGGGCAATGGGAAACTGTCCTTTGGGTAAGCTTTGTTCAGGTTGGTGGAGTCGACATATATCCGCATTTTCCATTTCTCTTTTTGACGAGGACCAGATTAGATAACCAGTTCGGATATTGTACCTCCCTAATGAACCTTGCATCGAGGAGCTTCTTTGCTTCCTCTCAAAAGGATATTGTACCTTTTCAATAGAGTGGTTTGGCGCTTCTTCCAGACAGGCTTATGACCGAGATCGAGGATCGGTTTATGGGCCATTATTCCGGTTGGTATCTCTGGCACGTCAGTGGGCGTCCATGTAAAGATATCGGAGTTCTGCATGAAGAACAGAGGGGACCCGGCAGGGAACTCCCGATTTGCACGCACCTCTCGGGTTTGCAGGGGTCCAAGGGAATTCGATCTGTCACTTCCCCCAATTGGGCTTGCTGTAGGGTGGTTTCATCGCAAAAGTTAAGGTCTTCGATCGTTTGGTTAGGTGCCGCTTGGCTGTCCTGCAGCAAGTAGCATGCCTGGCTAGTCACCCGGTCGCTTAGGACCTCTATGATGCTGCACGGGGTTGGAAACTTTATTTTTGAGTGGGGGATCGATGTCACTGCTTTGAACATGGTTAGGTAGGGTCGTCTTAGGATCGCGTTGTAGGCCAAGAAGAGGTCTACCACGAGTAATGTGAGCATCCTGGAGGCCATGCGCGGGTGTATTACCAGCTCATCCTCCAGTTGGACAGCTCCCTATACGGGAACTAGTTCATTGTCCAGGCCATATAGTGGTCCCTCGGTTAGCTTGATCTTGTTCTTTTTTAGCCCAAGTTTAAAGAAAGCATCAAGATACAGCAAGTTCTAGGAGTTTCCATTATCAACAAGAATCTGTTTCAATATGTAGTCCATCGTACCGTCCGAAACAAGGGTAGATATAACCAGGGGTCTGAATGGGGAGTTATTATATGAGTCATATCGTCATCGATAAAACTAACAACATTAATCCTAACTCCTACCCCTGGCTTCTTGCTGTTGGAAGCTGTCTCCAGACGGTCTAGAGTGTTGCCCTTGGCTAGTTTGGTTGTCACTGTATTGACGACCTTGACCGTGACTTAGTTCCTCGGCTATTCTTGTGCGTCATCTCCTGCCACTACGGGAGCCTGTTCCGGGTATCATAGGAACCCGGTCAAATGTCATCAGCGGACCAGGTCTTCGATATGCTTTTGCAAAGTTCGGCAGTCCTCCATGCTACATCCTAGGGATCGATGGTAATAACAGTATTTGGTCTGGTCTCCTCTCTCTGGGTTCACTGGCACCTTGGTCAATTTTAGGAATTTCTCATCCTGGATCTTTATCAAGATGTTCACGCAGGTGTCATTTAGTGGAGTCAGGCTCAGAGGCCTGTACTCCATTCAGACACTCGGCTCAGACCATGGGTGCTTTTGAGGTTCACGGGAGCAATTTCAGTCCCCGTTCCTCTTCTTCTCACCACCAAGTGCCTCAGGCAGTCGGTCCATGTGCTCGGGACACTTCACCTCCTTGGTCTCTTCGGCAGCAATATAGGCCCAGGCGATAGCTTCAGCTTCTCTAAAGGTCTGAGGTCGCTAGTGGGCTAGGGCTTAAATAACTTTCTTGGCTCAAGCATTTCGATGAAGGCATTCAGCTTCACATCGTCGGAGAGCTTGGGTATTTTGCGGGCTTTTGCGGTGAATCGAGCCAAGAAGCCCTTCAAACCTTCGTCCTGCTATTGTTGGAGGTGGACGAGGTGCAACGGCTGCTTCTCCTTCCTTCGGCTGGAGGCAAATTGGCATAAGAAGCAGTCGGTAAGCTCATCGAATGACCGAATAGAGTTCGGCGGGAGGCCATAGAACTAGATTCGAGCGTCTCCCTTGAGATGCACAGATTGCGGCGACGGCCAACTCGTGGCGGTTGCATACTACACAAGGCCTCTCTTTGTGTTGTCTGCCTTTTCTCATCGCGAGAGTTGTGAGGGTTCCGCCGCTCTAGGCTCTTCTCACGCATCTTATGACTCAATAGGCCCTGTGGCCACACCCGAGCCCTACTGCTCGCAGCTGCCTGGACCTTGGCGTCGTCTGGCTATGGGTTCTTCGTGGCTAGGTGCCTCTGCATTCAGTTTCTTCGCCTTGAGGCCAAAGTCTGAGTGACAGAGGAGAGAGCCCCTGGCTCCTGCCCATCCATGCGGGCGAAGAATGCATGGAGCATCTGTTTCATGTCTCTAACCTCGATGGCGAGCTCGTATATGTCGGGCTCGGGTTGCTTGCCTACCTAACTACTCACTGAGGAGTCATTGCCACGGGGGGCAGTGTCCCTTGTCGGCATGCTAACTTGCACTCTAGTGTTGACCATCGTTTTATCTGGAATACAAATGTGGTGGTTGGTAGTTAGACTTTTAAGTCATTTCCACAGACGGCACCAATAATGCGTCCCTAGATCCGGGTTATCATACGGATTAGAGAGCCGTTGGGTCCTTTGCATCGGGTCAAACTCAAGTGAGTCTGGTCTTTGGCTCTACTAATTTGTGTCCTACGCACCACAAATAACGAATAAGAGGTCAAAGGATTGGCGAGACTCACTCTCCGATTTATTCTTCGACGTTCAAGTTAAAAATCTTTTCCAATGGATAGAAAAATGTAAGTGGAATGCAAGAAAATGCGCGAATGCACTTGTGAGGAGGGAAAGTGAGATTTGAGGAGGACTGGGTTCCAAGAATGTGCTCGACAGGGAGCGATTTGGAGAATGAGCCGCTTGGAGGATGCACTCGACATGGAGTAGCTTGGAGATTATGCTCAGTGAGGAGTGGCTTTTAGTGCTAATGATGGGCCATGCTCCAATGAGGCGCTCGATTGAGAGCGGCTTTGTGATCTAACGAAGGATTAGACTCCGGTGATGCGCTTAACAGAGAGTGGCTTTGTAAATTGGAGAGAGAGAGAGTAAGAGCTGTGTGATCGAAAGAGAGTTGGATTCTTTCTGAACTCTGTATACTGATTTTGAATCCTTTTTTTCCTCTATGATGGCGAAGGGCATTTGTAATGCCTTGTAGCAGTGGCATTGGAGCCAAAGCTCATGCCATGTGTCATACCAGGATTCGCTGGCCCGTCCCAGAGATGGCCATGGCTAACATGTCAGTTTTCTCCTTACAATGGTGGTGTAACCATGAATGGTCTTTATTGACATGCGCCTCACTGTTCTGGCTAGTGATTTGTCGAGGCCTACTGATTGCAGCAGTGCCCTGACAACAGCAGCATCATTTTTAATCATTAACCATGGCAACCAATGGTAGGTGTCTGCATCGGTGACCTCTGCGCTGGCCAGGCTGGTGGGTTTCTCCATTGTGATTGGTCGTGTCGCAGGGGCTGTCTGTTGGGTTTGGCCGGTGTTTATCTCCATTGGCCCATTGTGTGTTGCAGAATATGGGCCTACCGTGCCCACTATAGAGAGGCCTCATCCCAAATATCAAACTCTTCAACTAGTTGGGAAGGTGCCGAACCATTGATTTGTGTCAAATAGCAATTTCGTCCAGTGACCTAATCTCCCTTGACCTCTCCAATCCTGTATCTAGTTGGAAACTATATTTTAAGATGTGAGATTGAAGTGACCATTCTGAATGTTGTTAAGCATGGTTAGCTCAATCATAAACCATGTGAAGATCAACAACTAGAAAAGTTAGCATATAGGAGGCTATTTTCAGATATGCCCCTAGCGTAACCTCCAATTCACTATTCCCTTTAGTTGGATCGATTCTTTATCAAGTCCATATAGTGGTCCATTCGATGGTTCCATCTAGTTGCTTTTAAGCCCTAATTTAATATATGCATAGAAGTAAATGCATTTCTCAAACTTTCATTATCCACAAAAACTTATTACAGTTAGTAGTCATAGACTCTATCCGAAACAAGTGGAGATACAATAAGAGAGTTAAAATGGGAAAAGATTGCATGTGCCATATCATCATTATTAAAACTAATGACATCATTTTTTGTCGCTAATTTTTGCTTCTTGCTAAAGGAAACCTTCAGGATAATCTGGAGCCTTTTTGTTAGCAAATCTAGTAGACACTATATTAATGACTCTCCTGTCACCACTCAGTTTCATGGCTGCTTAGTCTGCTCCTTAACATTTTTATCATTACCTAGGTGGACCTAGGGTTTTGTAGAGATTTCGTGATGTACTCGTTTGTGTTAGGGCCTTAATCTCTTTCTATAGTGTCCGGTAGTCTTTAGTGCTGTGCCCCAGAAATTGATGGTAGAAGCAATACTTAGTTTGATCACCTCTTTCTGGGTGGTTTATGATTTGCTTGGGCCACTTCAAGATTTTTTTATTCTGTATCAAATCAAAAGGTTCGTTCGGGTATTGTTTAGTGGTGCAAGGTTCGGTGGTTTGTACTCTCTGTGAATGTGCAACTTGATTATCTATCATTTTCTATGATCCCGAGTGAAAGAGATTACCATTCTTTTCTTATCTCCCCAATTTGCTTCCAGTTGACTTACATAATCCAAGTATTATGGCCAATTTGTATTGTTGGCCTCTTCTACCACGATATAAGCCTAGGTGATAGCTTTTGCCTTCAAGAATGTCTTGGGATCCTACTGAACTAAATATTTAAAACAGCCACTCGGCTGTATCGTAACCATGAAGTTATTTAGCTTAACCTTATCAATAAGCTTCGATATGCCTTTGGCTTGAGCATTGAATCTAGCCAGAAAACGCTTTAGGCTCTCATTTGGAGTTTGTTGTATCCTAACAAAGTGTTAGGGTTGCTTTTTTTCCCTTTTATTAGAGGTGAATTGTGATAGGATTTAGTCCGCCAATTCTTCAAATGATTGAATGAAATTTGATCCTAGCCTGTAGAATTGATTTCTGACATCCACATTTAAAGTTAAAGGGAAGTAGATACATAGCGCTTTTCGGGTCCTGTGAATTGGATGGGTTTATATA
>JAODPA010039286.1:0-12083 GCA_025585075.1 Nepenthes mirabilis | reverse complement strand
CCTTCTGAATTTCAAAATATCATGAATCAAATATTTAATCCATATACACAGTTTATTATCATTTACATTGACGATGTACTTGTATTCTCTAATTCTATTGACCAATATTTTAAACATCTTTATCAAATTTTAAACATTATTAAACAAAATGGATTAGTTGTATCTTTACCAAAAATCAAACTATTCCAGACAAAGATAAAACTTTTTAGGATTTAATATTTATTAACATTCGATAACACCTATTCAAATATCAATTGAATTTACTGCTAAATTTTCTAATGAAATCAAAGATAAAACTTAACTACAACGATTTCTAAGATGTTTAAATTATATCATGGATTTCATAGCAAAATTAAGACAAACGTGTGAATCGTTACATCAACGCCTCCAAAAGAATCCTCCGGTCTGGACTGATGAACATACGAATATTGTTAAACAATTAAAATAATAAATTCAGTATTTACTATGCTTAGGTATCCCACATCCTAAAACTCTACTTATTATAGAAACGGATGCATCTGACTTAGGATATGGTGGTATATTAAAATAAAAATTAGATATAGCCAAACCTCAAATTGTTCGGTTTCATTCTGGCATTTGGCTACGATCACAAAAATATTATTCTACTATCAAAAAAGAAATCTTATCGATTGTTTTATGCATATCTAAATTTCAGGATGATTTATAGAATAAGAAGTTTTTACTACGTATTGATTGCAAAGCCTCAAAAAATGTTTTACAAAAGGATGTTAAAAATTTAGTCTTCAAATAAATATTTGCTCGATGGCAGGCAATTTTATCTGTCTTTGATTTTGATATTGAATTTAGCAAAGGAACTTCAAACTCTTGACCCAATTTCTTAACAAGAGAATTTTTACAGGGAAAGTATGACATCTCTACTTGAATCTGAATCTTCTTCTCTTCTCTTTACTTATGATCATTTGTTTGAAATATTTTCTTAGCTCCCTGTCAAAACTCTTCTTAAATTTGTCTCTATATCAAAACCCTTTCTTCAATTCCTATCAGACACTGCTTTTATTCAATATCATTCCTATCATGCTTGTGAAAAAGATGATGAAGGATACTACCTTAAATGTCAATATAGTCCCACATGGCAATTCATACTTATCACTGACACAATACTTCATCCTTTTGCCCTCGATTTTATCTATGATCATTTTCTTCACGTCTTAGCTAGCAGCAATGGCTTACTGCTTTGTTTACCCATCGCCACACTTGCACCAGATTTTCTTTATGTTATTAATCCTGCTCTATAAACCTATTAAACCATCCCTATTATAGATAAATTACAACAACTTGTCCAATACAAAACTTCTCCTGATTATGGACATGGCCTTATCTTCGAATGCGGACTTGATCCTCAGAAGTTTCCAGATGACGGATGTCTTTTTGCTCTTGAAGCTGATGAATTATGGGCTTATTCCTCAACAATGAATCTCTGAAAATTAGTAAAACCTTTATCTCGTTCACCATATATACGGACGCCTCGACAGGATAACTACGTATTGTTACCACCGGATGACCTTTACTTCTTATGTGATTCATTTTATCGGGTTCCTTGTATTCAACGCATGTCTCTGACAACGGGTATTTCAACTACATTGCAACTACCATCTGATGCCTGGAAATCTGCAGATATATCTAGTTAAAATTTATAATTATTTAAGTGGCAAGCTCATAAATCTCAGAAAGCCACTCTTGCTCTAATTAAATTTAAACAACGACACCGGCTGACGATCTGGATTAAGAAACAGACTAATTGGTTTTATCTGCGAACTATTACAGTCTTTGATCTTATCAAAGAAAGACAACTGATAATATCTTGCTTTACCCTTAGCAATGAAACATGGATTATCTTTACCACTGCCAAAATTCTCTACCGCTACAAATTTTTTAACACAAGACTTCTCTGCTGTTGAAGACCTTGGTCCACATCAGATGTTTGACTTTATCGCCGAATACACCATTTTCTCTGTAGATAAAATTCAGATACTTCCGTTTACCAGCACTCTTCATTTTTTTTAAAAAAAATATTTTCTTCTAACATTTTTATTGTAGGTACCTATCACATCTCTATTGACAAAAGCTCCCACAACGATATTTTCATGTCCAACAAAATACTATTCATGAATAGTAAAAGCGTACACAAAGAAGAGACGTGTAACTACTTAAAGCAAGAAAGAAAGATGGACAAGATGTAAAACAACTTGATGAGACTTAAAGCAAGAATGAAAGATGGACAAGACACAAAACAACTTGATGAGACTTTTAACAACTAAAGCAGCGTCGTTAGTTTGATTATCTGAACTTTGGATCAAAGGCTCAGATGAGTTCAAGATGGCTATAAAAAGAGTTCTTCCCTTCATTTCTCGGCAGAGCAAAAACTGAGAGCCAAAACAAGAGCCTACTTGAGAGCTTAATTGAAAGCCAAGTCATCTAGTTCAACCAACCACGAGAAGTAAGAAGAGTCTCTCTTTCTCTTCTCACATCAAATCTTATCAATTATTATAAATACATTGTAAACAGCCTAGCTTTCATTCTACTTTATTCTTGTATTTACCATCGTGTGTTTGTATTTGTCTTTCCTTTCGAGTGAGGTTTGCTGTTTGTTACCTCTGTCTACTCTATCTACTATACTGAACGTTCTGTATGATTTTTGTTCAGTTAAAGCTTTGAAGGTTTTCTAAACTGTTGGTATAATCTCTTCTCTATTTGATTTAATACATATTTTAAAATTTTTGAATGAAAAGATCCTGCATAGTCCTAATTGGTATGTCGTGAGAATGAAGAAAGTGGTGGACAGTTTTGATATAGTCCCACATGGCAATTCATCCCTGTCACCGATGTACCAATTAGACTACGCAGGATCTTTTCATTCAAAACTTTAAAATATACATTAAATCACAGAGAGAAGAGATTATACCAGCAATTCAGAAAACCTTCAAAGTTTTAATTGACGAAAATCATACAGGATTTCAGTACATAGTAGTAGACAGAAGTAACACACAATAAGCCTCACAACACTCGAAAGGAAACTAAGATACAAACACACGATGGTAAATGCAAGGATAAGGTAGAAGGAAAGCTAGGATATTTACAATGGTATTTATAAAAGTTGATAAGGGTTGATGTGAGAAGAGAAGAAGAGACTCTTATTGCTTCTCGTGGTTGGCTTCTGAGATTTGGCTTCTAAGCACTCTTTCAAGCTCTCAGGCTCTAAATTTTTGCTCTTAGTTTTTGCTCTCAATTAAGGTCTACTGAGAAATGAAGAGAAGAACTCCTTTTATAGCAATCCTGAATGCATCTAAACTGTTGATCAAAATTATGACGCTACTTTGGTTGTTATGTATCTCGTCTGTCGCTTTAAGTTGTTAAACATCTTGTCAGTTACTTTAAGTTGTTAGACGTCCCTTTTTTGCTTTAAGTTGTTAGACGTCTCTTCTTTACTTTTGAAAAAGTTGCTACTTTACTATTCACGTACATTTTTACTGTGAGGTTCCGGATTTAGGAACTTGATAATAATAAGGTGATTAGTATGTTAATGATCAATACTAATCCTATGGATTGAATAAGGTTAAGTATTGGAAGAAAAATCAAAAAAGTGTTCGGGTTCGTGCAGCGGAAGCACGGCCAGCAGGTGTGCGCCTACTGGGCACTCGAGCTGTAGCTTGAGGGAAGCTCCCAGATTTCCCTCTCACCCTCTGGCCGCTCGAGCAGAAAAACCAGAGCTGGCCCCACTGGCTGGCCGCTCGAGTGCGCTCGAGCGGTGGACAGCCAGTGGCGCGGCCCCCCGCTGGCCGCTCGAGCCGTGCTCGAGTGGCAGGTGTAGTATAAATATGCGTCGTGCCTTCTCTCCTCTCATTTTTGGACGGGCCTAGGGTTTCAGAGAGAGAGAGGGCGTCGGTTTTAGAGAGAGAAGAAGGAAGATTGAGGCCGTGAAGTCCAAATCCGTCCGGGAGCTAGGTATAAAGGTAAAAGCACGCGTCGAGGCAAGTGTTCTCATACCTACTTCTCGTTCTCTTTCGATGTTTCATGTGATTTCGTTGGGTATTTTGTGTCGATACCCACCGTGAATGTTAGAATCATGAAGCCCATGCCTAGAGGTCCAAGAATATGTGGTTGTTTGTCCGAATCATGTCCGATTCGCCTGGTTTGGTTTCACCGAAACCCTAACCCACGAAAATTTGGGGATTTCCCGTTTCCTATCCGTGTATCATGAAATTGACCTCAAATGTGAATCCCCACGTCCCAATGATGTATATATGTCGGCCGCGGGTTCAATTTCGCACGTTTTGACCCGTTCGCGGCGTCTGAGCCCTCTAAGTGGGCGCTGTTACTGTTCACCCGAGATCGGAGGTGGAAATTGCATGTTGTCACCTTCATGAGATGTTAAAATGACCCTAGAATATGAATCCCTGTATCCCAATTGTACGTGTATATCGACCGGATGTCGGATCCCGCAAGATTTGACCCGTTCGTGGCATTCGGGAGCCTTAAAAGTTCCCCGTTGTTGATAATCCGAAAATGAATGGGAAGTTGCATGCTTCCATCATCGTGTTAAGTTAAATTGAACCCGAATGTGAAATATCATGTACAAAGTGTGCGTACGAATCCACCGGACGCCCGATCTCCAAGTATCGAGCCGTGTACGGCGTCCGGGTGTTCAAAAGGAAATCTGAGATTGTTCACCCGAAATGAAATAAGAAATGTGTTATATCGTGCCTTCATAATTGTTATTGAAATAACGTTTCATGTTTAAACGTAAATGGAAGCTTCGAAATGTGAATCTGTGTGCTGGAGGCAAGGGAATGAGTCCCTGAAGTTTCAAAGTGATATATGATCATCGGAGGTATGAAATCTAATCTCTCTTGTGAACTTGGAATGATTTGGATTAAGGGAATTGAGTCCCACAGATTGTGATTAAGGGAATTGAGTCCCATAGAAGGTTGTAAGCCGAGAAAGTGAATGAAAGGGAATCCACATTGTGTCATGTGATGATGTAATCTCCCGGTTGGAGATGTGTTTGATGATATGATCTCCCGGATTGGAGATGTTGTGATGGGAATGAGATTTCCCGAGATGTGATCGTGTGTGGCAAATGTGGATTTCCATCTCAAAGTGTTGAACCTAATTTTGAAACTAGGACCATGATTCACAGGGGGTAGTATTCTTTAGCATACCATGTACATCGTGGTGTGAACCTGAGAAATACTTGGCCACATATTCTGGCCGCTCGTGGGAGCGGGTGATGTCCGTGGTACACTTTAGGAAACTATTGTGAAAGAACGAGGATTGCCCTGGTCCCCGGGGGTGTGAGGCTTGTCGGTTGAACACTACATAGCGAGATGTAGTTGTTCGTTGATTGTTGCATGGATGCAACCAAGGGTCGAGTGCTGCCGACCTAAAATGCAGCCGTGGCTTTAGAATGTGTAGCGAACACATTCTTGTCCTCGTTCTCTTGCATCGTTGGCTAGTACGGTCTACTATCCGGGGTCCGCAAAGATGATGTAATAATGAAAATGAATAATGTCCAACCGAAGTAACCGTAAGAACCATGTGAAACCAGTGATTCAAGATGTAATCATGAAAATCTTGTGAGAATCAAGTGATCCCAGATGTTTCTTGTTTCCTCTCCTGTTTCTTGATTATGAAGAGTACATGTATCCTTCCCCCGTTCCAGTTCTTGTATATGTCTGTGAGATGTGTTTATGATTATACTTGCTGAGCTGTAAACTCACTCTTGCTGTTTGTTATTTTTCTTCCAGATGAGAACACCTAGCCGGCGCCTGATAGTTAAAGCAAGGAGAGAGACTTGCTTGAAGAGATTTACTGGACGTCGAGTGCTTCGCAGATTTGGTCCTATTGCAATATTGAATTGTAGCAGCCACTCATGGATGGATGTGGCCCGTTGTTATTTTTATGGTTTTGTTATGCTTCCGCGGTTTATGATGATAGTATGCTCCGCATCTGTATTGATGTTATGAATTTTGTTTTATATTAGATGGCATCTCTTTAGATCCAGTATAGTAGTTAGGGGTACTGTATTGGAGCCATGGATGATATGGCAGTGTGTGATCCTGTGTGATGTGTTGTAGCCTTTGTGTTAAGCCTCTTGTTAGATGTGTGCTTGTACAGGATGTTTTTTTGAGCAGGTTGTATTTTTGGTTTTTCGTACAGTTGCAGAGGAAACTCTGCCGGAATTTCTGTAGAGTCCATAGGTTAATTATGGACTTTAGTTTGTGTTGCCACTAATAGAGGTTATTTGATGGCGAATAATCCGGTCCGTCACATTTACTATTCATGAATAGTAACTTGTCAGCGTACGGTATCATTGATGAAAATGCCTTTAGGAGCATTATAGCGTGGAAAAAGCTGGTAAGATGTTATGGATACCTGCAAACAAAGGTTAGTGGAAAATATTAATTTTTTTTTTACAAATCATAGGCTCAAAGATCAAATGGATCTTGTGCATGTCTGGTTGGATCCTTTGTTAGGTCAAAAGGAAATGGGCTGGCCGGTGGTGTAGATGATGAGGATGAGCCCGCCTTATTAGCTTCAATATTAGCTATTTCTTTAGCGAGAGTTGTGACGGACCGAGTTATTTTCCTTTAAATAACCCTCCGTCAATAATAACATGAACTAATGCCCATAATTAGAATTATGAATTCCAGCAGAAAATTAGGCAGAGTTTCCTCTATAACTGGGAAAAAACCAAAAATACAACATACTCAAATATAACCTGTACAAGCACACATCTAACCAAAATAATAAACACAAAGCCTACAACACAACACACAGGATCACAACATCTGCCATATCATCCATGGCACCAATACAGTATTCCTATCTACCGTATTAGATCTAGAGAGATGCCATCTAAAATGAAACAAAGCTAAAAACATCAATACAAACGTGGAAGCATACTATATTATTATAATCTGCGGAAGCATAACAAAACCATAAAATAATAACAACGGGCCACATCCATCCATGAGTGGCTGTTACATTTCGTTACAACAAGGGGACCGAATCTTCAAAGCACTTGACGTCCAACTAATCTCTCCAAATAAGTCTCTCTCCTTGCTCTAACTATCAGGCGCCGGCTAAGTGTTCTCATCTGGAAGTAAAAACAACAAACAGTAAGAGTGAGCTTACAGCTCAACAAGTGAAATCATACGTCACTATCAACTATGAAGAAACATGAACGTGATAATGAAAAGGGGCAATATGCATTCGAAATACAATGAGACTTGAGAGGAATGGAACATTTAGAAGTATCAATTTGCCATTTATCATGTCTTGGAATATTTAATTGCCATTTGAACATGCTTTAGTGCATTTATCAATTTATTTTAGTCTTTGCGGATCAGGGCTAGTAGGTCGTACTAGCAACGATGCGAGAGAATGAGGAAAGGATCATGATACTCCACATGATCTAAGGCCGTGAGGGATTATTCTTAGACCCAGCCGGGGGGTCATCTACATATCATGCCTGTAGACGGGCGTGATAATTGCCCTATTTTCCCGGGGTACCAGGGCAGTTCCACGTTCTTCCACAATAGTATCCTAAGGCATGACACGGACATCACTCGCTCACACAAGCGACCAGAATACGCGGCCAAAGTATTCTTTGAGTTTCCACCTAGATGGACGTGTCAAACCAGAGAATACTACCCAAACATAAGTCCATGGTCCTAGTTTCATGAATCCATTTCTATTTTCATTTCCATTTGAGGGAAAGTCCACCGTATTCCATTTGCCATAACTCCCGCCATTTGGGAGGTTCCATTGTTCACATATCACATTGTGGACTTCCCTCCGTTTACTTATTCGGTTCTTACCTTTCTTTGGACTTGGCATTTTTTACAATTCAATTTATATGCATGATTATCAAAATTCATGAGAGGGATCGAGATTCCTTACCGTCGATGAACCAGTATCACATTGGGGTCCTCCGGAGCCCATTTCTGAATCTTACAATTTCAAATGCACATTAGTCATAGCTTTCATAACATGGAATGAGGGTAAACTATGCAACTTGTCCATTTATTTCGTATGAACAGTAACAGGGATCGTTTAACACTTTTGGACGCTGCGAACGGGTCGATTCTTGTGAAATCGGATGCCCGGTCGATATGTATACATATTTGGGACGTGGTGATTCATATCTTGAGATCAATTTAAGATAATACGAAGGTGAAAGCATGCAAATTCATTAGTTCACCTCGGGTGAATAGTGTCAGGAGGCATTTAGAGGTCTCGAACGCCGTGAACAGGTCGAATATCTTGAAATCCATCGTCCGGCCAATATATATGCATGTTTGGGAAGTGGTGATTCATCTTTTAGGATCAATTTAGCAAATATGGAGGGGAAAAGGAAAATCCCGTTTTGGGCGTGGGGTTAGGGTTTTGTGAATCCCACTCGGACGAATCGGTGACGATACGAACAATAAACTACATCTTTATTGATCACTAAACATGGGTAATATATTTTTCATGCTTTTGGTGGGTATCGAGACGATAATACCCGATGGAGAACGAATAAAAATTAAAAGAGACCGAATAGTGAGTATGAGAACACTTACCTCGACACGTGCTTCCACTTTAATACCTAACTCTCGGACGGATTTGGACTTCACAGCCTCGATCTCCCTTCTTCTCTCTCTAAAATCGGCACCCTCTCTCTCTCTAAAACCCTAGCCCCGTGCGAAAATGAGTGGAGAGAAGGCACAACATGTATTTATACTACGTCTGCCGCTCAAAATCGGCTCGAGCGGCCAGCGGGGCCAGCTCTGGTTTTTTTCGCTCGAGAGGCCAGAGGATGAGGGGAAAAACTGGGAGCGGCACTCGAGCTATGGCTCGAGCACCCAGCAGGCGCATGCCTGTTGGCCGTGCTTCCACTGCACGAACCCAAACACTTTCCCAATTTTTCTTTCGATACTTAACCTTATTCGATCCATAGGATTAGTATTGATCATTATCATACTAATCACCTCATTATTATCAAGTTCCTAAATCCGGAACCTCACAAGAGCGGCTTCAGCTATTGCTAAGTCTTCTTCATCAGCGATTGAGGCCCAACTTTGTCGTTACTTTTGTAATAATGATTTTATATTTGTAACTCTGGCTTGTGCTCTATCTTGTGATTGTCGAATGTGTTGAAGCATATCGTTAATGTCGTTATGAATTTGAACTGAAGATCGTAGATAAGAAGTTCTTCGAGATCGACAAGAATACACAGATGGTGTTGGAGAAGTCTTTGAAATTTGTACAGCTGGTGCACTTTTCGTGAAGATCTGATGATAGATGCTATCCACCTTAGGATCTCCGTAACGAGATATTGTCGATGATAGTTGCTTAAGATCTTGATAAAACGATTTTTTGGCCTGAAGATCTTTCTGAATATTTTGAGGAGTAATGGTTGTGAAATCAAATTTATCCCACCATTTTACTTTGAAATTTCTAACAATAGATAATGGTGCATCCGAATACATTGATCGGCAATTGAAAGCCAAAACATTATCCATGGAATTACATAATCAATATGAAAAGCAATTTTACGATGATTAAGAAATATTACGGGTGTGAGTGTTTCATAGTAGAGACGTGCTTCATTAATCGGAGTTGGATAAATAGTAGGACAATGTCCAAAATAGAGCCACCATTCCAAGAACCAAAAAGGAATCTGCCTAGGACAGTTTTGATAAAATTTAAAAAAACCAAGAATGAATATAAGACCGAAGAAAGAATGCATTATACCATGCGTCCTTATAATCTTGATAATTAAATCTCATGGGTTGCTAGTGAACAGGAAATGGTTTGATATCTAAAAGATCAAGAGCAATGTCTTGATGAGGTCGAATCTTTTTTATTTTGCAAATGGAGTAGCTGATAGAATTATCATGAGAATTCCTGTAATGCTTGAGTTCTAAAGAACCTGAATCAACAAGGATCAATTCATAGAATTGCTGTGTTTTCAATGGTTCAGCTGTTGGATATAACCGATTAGACTAAAACATACGGTTTGTAACATTGAGAAATTCTTGTAAAGATAACGGTTTGTAGGGACCTGTCATGGTAATATGTTATTTGATAGGTTTGACATAATAATCAGACAGCGGAGAGGAAGAAGATGAAGAGGTTGATGTTTGATGTGGAGAAGTAGTAGGTATAATTTGTGGAGGTGTCATGGCATAGACACGAGCAGTTTGTTTGGCTGGAGTGGAAGGAGGTTGTACTTGCTTACCTTTGTCCTTTTCAGGAGGCATACTGGTCCTATATGAAGGTGTAAAAATTAATAAATCTTTGTTAAAACTTATTTTAATGAATTTGTAAAATAAATTCGTCCAGAAAATAAATATTGATGACAGATGAAAATATACTTTGAATATGTTTAGTCTTAAGTAAATCTTTTTGTGATAATGCCGATATAAGAATAAAAGTTGTGTGCAGAAAACATGTATAACGTAAGTGTAGTATAAATATGCGTATGTGGTACTATAGCATATACTATCCCTTTTGTTATAACCTTTTTTATTATTAATTCCTAAAATTCGATTAGACCATTCAAATATATTTTTCCAATTATAATTTGAATATTGTTGATATTTTTTGATAATATTTTGACAATTATGTTGATTTTGATTTTGAAGCGAAACATAATTACTATTCTTTTTTCGCTTAGTAATGGTTTGGTTTGAATATCGTATTTTGATATATTGCCAGTTAATTTGAATTGAAACGTGATCCATATTCTTTTTTCTTCGATATTGAAAGTTCTTTATATGTTTATGTCTATTTTTCTTTTGTATTATTTGTAATTTATTTGCTAATCTTCTTAGTATTTTCTCGTTCCAAATACTGGGTAAAGCTAGTGTTATAAACTTGCTAGATTGTTTGACATTAGCTTGAAGGGTTATTTGAGTAGTTATAAATAATGCTACGTAAAAAGGAATGAAGGGATCAACTTTTGACGTTAATATAGATTTTTCAAATGATAATATTCGAAATTTCCTATAGTCAAGCACTGATAACGTTAATCAAGAAGGGTTAAATCCAGTCGTGAAGTCAATATTAGATTTAGAATTAGAGCTAGTAAGGTTAGAATTAAAGTTTTTAAAGTCAAAGTTAAAGTTAGAGTTAAACCCCATACCCCCCCCCAAACACATCGTGTTTGAATACGGGAGAATAAGGATGGAAAGGATCGAAAGGATCAAGAAAGGGATCCTTACAGAGTAATTGTCCGAGAGGAGTTTGGTGATCGTTATTGATTAATATAAACATATTAGACAAGATGATTGATTGATTGTATAAAGATGAAGAATTAAGGGTAACTTGATTAATATATTTTTGATAGCCAGATGAATCCTTTGGTTCATCGTTAAAAGTTAAAATAAAAGATAAATTTCTAGGAGGATTAGGAGTATTAAGTAGAATTTGAGTTTCTTCAATTGGTTGAGGTTGATAGTTAAAGGTAAACAATTCTTTTGTTATACTAAAGACAAAAGATTGATTAAGTAATCGTATTTCATTTAACGTTATTTGGATATAAAAAACAGAAGGTTGTTTTAGCATTAATATTTAAGTATTTAGGACAGGAGATTTTTCATAAGTTAACGTCTTTTCCTTGGATGATATGATATTAGGTAATTATTTAATGTCATTGTTTGATAATTTTTTATTTATAGTTTGCCATTTTTTAGTACGTAAGGGTATTAGTTCTAAATCATTTGTATATGTTGCTGTATAGACAGTACTTGCTGTAGAAATATACTTAGTACTAGATGTAGTAAGTGTAATAATGATTCCATTAGGAATTAGTGGAGATGGTAGGGAAAGTGAGACATGTTTAGATTCCACTAAGTTATTTTTGATAGTGGAGGTTCTGAAAGGCTAGTATTAGGTGGAGGTGATAATTCTACTATATTTTGTTCTGAGAATGGAGACATTGGTGGAGAGTGTACTAATTTAAGCTTTAATAAAGACACTTGTTTGGTGGGTTTAGTGGATTTTAATAGAGAAAGTGGAGCTTCCACTCTATTGTGTTTTTTCTTTCTCCTTTT
>JAODPA010039275.1:0-12084 GCA_025585075.1 Nepenthes mirabilis | reverse complement strand
ATTTAAACCTACCTTTAATAATTTTCGTATAGCTAATTATACAATTAAATGTATAAATATATCTTTCAACATTTTAATATATTTGCCTTCATTGGTCCAACAAAATTACAGAACTGACCAACCCAATTGCTTTAGATTTTCTTTAGGTTATACACAGCAAAGGTTACTCAAATCAGATAAGCACATGAAAAACCAAGCTTATCTTGTTTACAACAATATGAATTGTTTACAACATTCACCTACCACTCCAGAATGAGAGAGAAAAGCAATTTTGACCAATAATTCTGTACTGTATTTACTGCCTTCCAGTATGAATAGATATCAGAGAATTCCACCTTCCTATCTACTAGCTGAACGACTGCGCTGGTTATCGAAAATCACCTCCAACTAACAGATTGTCAAACTGTGTAAGTAGCACATGAACATGAATTGGTAGGGTTAAGATGTGCCCACTATCGCCACAACCGGCAAGTGCCACACCTCCAGCTTTCCTCCTGAGGCATGTCTTCCCATGGAGAACAATGACCGTGAATCTGCAACCCACAGTTTTGGCAAGAAAGATCAGGAGCAGGTTCGGTATGTGAACACATCTTACAAGGCAAATCGAAAGCAGGTTCTGCAGAATATAGAGGTTCAACATCTTCGCTAGAGGTACCCATTTCATGCTCCGAAAACCCACTTTGAGAGTTAGTGCAAGTCCAATTTTCACAGGCACCAAACACATTTTCCGATCCGTTGAGTCCCGACTGACCTCCATCATCAGATGCTAGCAGCTCTCTGAAGGAGAAATAGGTCTGGGGTTCATAGCCTGCATCCTCATAGTAGAAATTTTCGTAATCAAATGTCATTCCATCTTCGAGACCACTAGTAGAAACATCCCATTCCGCATGAGGTGAAGGCACACTCACTGCAGCATTCTTTGATTCGAGGGGTGGATATAGTTCAATCTGATATGGGTTAATCCCTGTGAAGCCAAATCCATCAACCTCATTTTCATGTTTCTGATGCCTTCTAACAGGAAGCTTCTGGGGGCCAGGCTCTACTGGGGTATCCCATTCAAAATCTGCATCTGCTTGCTCAGGAATCGATTCAACTTTTGAAACAGAGAAAATAATTGAATCATCGACCTGTATAAAAACATCTTCCTCCATAGGAGATATTGGACTTGTTGGTATTGACCATTCAGTTTGCTCGGAAATGGCTCCGGAAACATTATCTTCTCCAACTTTCCCTTGCTTTGACACCGAAACACGTTGCCTTTTCCCTTCAGTCTTCTTCTGGTCTGACTCTGAATAGGGACACACAGGCGATCTTATTCTACGACACCGGCAACATTTGAATCCCATTAAATCAAGAATTTTTGACTCATCTAGTTCAACAGCATCGGCGTGGAACCAATCTGAAAAAAAAAATCAAAAATACAAAAATACTCTTGTGAACAAATTTGACAGCAACAAATTACAAAAGAGTGAGACAGGGAAGAAAAAAGACATTTTCTTACACAAATCTTACTTTTGCATGTTTCACAATGAATGTATGTCAAATGAGGACTGTATAGCTTATGGCAAAGGTGGCAAACAACATCCTTTACATCCATGTTATCTGGATTGCTCCTCCACAGGATATTTTTGAGCCTAAAATCAATTCCAGTGTCTTTAGTTTTCTTCTTCCTCCATATGAGACCCCATGATGTCAACTTTTTCCGTTGTTTTGCAGTTGATTTAGAATCAGGAGCAGCTACCATCATCCCAGAAGAAGTCTCCAAAGTTCCAACTGACGATGGTTGTTGATGATTACTCTTCTGCTTCAAACTTTTACTAACTGTCACAACATTATTGTCTTCTTGCCCCTGCATAGCCAAGGGACTAGTTGGAGATTCAACACTACTATGGCCAGGAGCTCTGCCCTTGTAGCAAAGCTTGCAAGTTATGATGAACTCAACGTCTCCATTATTTTGAACAGTTGAACTCATAGTACATCCCTTGTGACAATAACCTGACCAAAACACGTCATGAGTTATAACGATAGACCTTGGGCCATGTTATACAGTATGATTGTTTTGCTTAGCTTAAAATGCCCTTATCTTCTCTTTCAGGCAGAGGAATGAACATAACATCGCAAAAGAAGAGGTAGGGCACTGAAAAAGCACGTTTTTGTACTAACATATTTCGACCCCGTTAAAAAATATAGCGGAAGCAACAATAAATAATAAATATCTAATACACGTAAAATATATTTAACACTAGATGCATACGAGACTAACAATCATGCACAATATAGTAATGAGAAGCAATAGAGATAAAGACACAATTTTTGGTGACGAAGTGAAAACTCGATACCCACGGTATCGAGAAAAACACTCCGGGCTTCAACGGCCAGGGAAGCAATGCACTATGAAAATCAACTTACAGCCCGGGTGGTAACGACGCGCTAACCTAGCCGACTTACTCCCNCAAGATTAATGGAGCATGAAAGGCTTTCTTCTCAAATGGGGGCTCAAAATAATCTGTCCAGAGAGCTTATGGCATGCTTAGGGTTTCAAAATCATAAGACAATATTTATAGATGAGCCAAAAAACGCGTTCAAAAATCTGCCCGTTGGACCGGCGCTCGAGCGGGGCTCGAGCGCGCGGCGGGCAGCCGTAGGGTTTCGTGAGAAACCCTGCGGGCGTTCGAGCGGGCAGGGGGCGAGCAGCGAGCGGGCTACCTTCTGGTTTTTCGGCTCGAGTGGATATCGAGCATGAGGCGAGCGGCCCCCATTCTGGTTTATACGCTCGAGCAGCTAGCGGGCTCCAGGCGAGCGGACGGACTTTGGACGGGCTCAAGCGTGTGGAGGGCGGACCGAACGGACTTTAACCCGACAACCCACAAACTGACATCAATATAATGATACATATAGTCACGGAATATGCCAATAAGACAAATGTCTCTAACAATACAAATGAGATTTGAACACAGCATTGGGAGGAGAATGACATGCCAAAAGTAAAATAACCAAATGCTGGCCACGAGTAAAATAATCAAGTCTCTCAATTCACTTTTTGTAGGTAGTCCTCTGAATTTCATTCTGTCTCTCTTCCCCCCTCTCTATGTTGCACACACAATAAACAATAAGCGATCTTGTAGGGTGTGCATCTAAGAGGCATGAAAACACAATTAATGGAAAAAGCAGAGATGCTTACAAAAGTAAGGAGCGTAGATAAAAATATCGGTATTGAAATCGTTCCCAGCCATGTTAGTATAGAACATATCAAATAACACATATTAGTATTGGATAAATTGGAAAAAAAAATTCATAGAGAATCATAAGCTGACATGCAAATATTGGCTAATATATCAGCCAAATATCTAGTATATCAGCCGATATTTTCACCAATGATGTCAGGTCTTAAATTTGGGGTGTGAAACAGTATTTCCCTCCCTACAGAAAAGCCAAAATGGTTGTCTCACTTCTATTTGAGGTGAGCTTTCCATCTTAACACAAGGAAATTTACTCCCTTTAAGTCAACACAATGTGATTATGGTCCTCTCTTATGAATCCGTGCCATACAGTCCTTTTGGGTACCAGGTTCGCTACACAAGGTGAAAGTTCCATCATATGTAGACAAATGTCATTTCACATATAAGATAATAAATCAAAACCACATTCAGTAAGCAATATGCATATCTGCAGTATGCAGATGATAATATCTACAATAAAAAATAACAAAAAATAATGTTGAGGAAGTCGGTAGCTTAGCTATAGACTTACCTTCACATGCACTACACTTAACTGCATTCCTGAGTAAAACATCCAGGTGGCAGGAGGCACAGAAACACATAGCCATGTTGTCTCTTTTGCGTGCAAGATATGAGAATATATCCTTGCGAGAATTTTTCAACTGTCTTCTTTGTAGTGGAGATAAAGTATCTAAAGGACTCTGAAGTGGTGGAATAACAGCCTTCTCTGCATTTTCCTCATACTCTTTGATCAAATACAAAGGAATGCGTGTTTCAAAAAACCAGCACTTGTCCTTCTTTCCTTCTTGGCATTCCTCTTTTTCAGCGATGCTCTTCATAACACGTGAAGGGAGATGCCTTTGATGCCCAAAAGTAACCCCATACATAATCTTATTGTCCACAACTTTCTTATCACAAATGGAAGCATTTCTAAAAGCAGAAGCCTCTGTTTCTGGACCTTTCCCATCCTGTTGTTCAGGACGAACAAGATCACTCCACCTTATATTGTGATCCAGGTACCTTATCTGAAGGAAAAGCAATTTTTTTCTGTCAAGATTCATGCTGCTGGAACATTGGTACAGTACTCAACGTGCAAAAAGGCCAATCTCCATTGGAAAAATGGAAGAGAAAAATCATAAAATACGTAAAGGGAATAGAGAAAACCTGCAGTGCAAGCTGTGAAGCATTACTACTCATCTCGACAGCAGCTCTCCAAATTAACTGTCTGCTTCTCTTAGGAATATTGGAACCTTCAACATAATAGATTCCACAAATCTCTCTTGGGCGACCTGATAAGCCATATGACAGAACACCTTAGAATATTTTTCTAACTCTCTTTCATATATTTCATCATTGATCAACTTGCTTCACCTCTTTCATTAACATTCGCCATCAATCAGGTGTTCTTTATATACTGTTATCAAATCATAAATCAAGCTCCAGAAAGGTTGGTCTCTCAAGGGAATCAATCTTGTCCCATCCCAAAGCAAAAACAAATAAATAAATGGGGCACAAAGAGAGAAGAATAGAGGATATCATCAAATAGTACCTTGGCAAGCCACTTTTCTTAACATTGCACGTGGTAGTATTCCTCTTTCGACCACAAGTTTTGATAGCTTCCCACCTCGCCACCAGCTATAATCACTCCTCCACTCATAAGTATCATCAGCAGTGACTTCAGATGTAATTAGATGTTTCCTGTTACGTCTCCCATTTGGACCATGTTTTTCAGTTGATCCGGCAGGACAAGTAATCTGAGTCATTGAAGATTCATTCATCAAATTATCTACTAGCTTAACCCAGTCCCCAGAAAGGGCAATTGTGCGGAGATTTTCCTCGAGCTGCACAAAAATCAGAAAAGAAATAGAGTGATCTTAGCATCCAAACATATGAATTTAACTGCCTCATAACAAAAAAAGAACCTAGCAATCACATAGCATCCCTTTAATTTCTTCCCAGATTGCCACTCTACTTTAAATTACATTTTAATGAAAGAGTATAGAAGTATTCATGGGCTTTCAATAACAAATTAAGTTGTTGGAATGAGTTGATTCTGTAGGATTGGTTCAAAACACTTAGAAATGGGTGTTCGCATGAAGAATCATGTTAAACCATTTTTAGGCCTTACCTAGCATTTAAGCTTTTGTAACAATTAATTTCTACGCAAAATATCAAGGCACCTGGGCTAAGTGGTCATGGAATCAATTCATCAAACCCCACTTTTACAATTGCCTCTCATACAAACTATAGGGTGTGCTTGTCCTCAGTTCATGCTTCAAGCTCAAACAATATTCATGTTGAGGGGGCACGATAGGCTCATAACACTTGTTCTTAGGCCTTCACCTATTATTTCATGCTTTCAAGTTGAGTTGGTTTCTTGGCATTATCCTGGCCAACATGTGAATTATGATGGAACAAATTATGAGCGAGTTTCTTGTGAGAAAAGAGAAGATACTCGAGATTTTCATTGCAGTAGTGTCTTTATCAGATTTTCATTGGATTAGAAAGAATGCAGTTACTATAACAAAGGAGCACACTGGCTTGGGTATTCAGCCATTGCCATCAATAAATAAAGCCAAAAAAACCCTGGATCCATATCTAAAGGGCCAAATGGCTGCGGATATTCAGCAAGACAATGCCTCAGGAGAGTAACTGGCAATAAATGCAGGCAGAACACAAGATAGCAAATGAAACAATAGGGACGTAGGAGTGTTCAATGTCCTTATGGGTAATTGGAAGACTAACCAGAATAGGCATAGAGGATTTCTATCCTTGCATCTAGCCGGAGGTAGGTAGTGGGAAATGGGAATTTTATATCCTTTTGGCATGATAGGTGGCATGCTGATAAACGGCTAAAATGTTGATCCCTGACCATTTTAGATTGGGATGATCCAAAGTCAAGTCCAAGGGTTCTTCTTTATCCTTGTCTCAATAAATAGTCTTTTTTTGAAGAACAGACTTGTTGTGAATCCATCCAATTGAATGGGGAAGCAAATGTGGATGAAGTAACATATACGGCATGAGATGACAGAGGTGTTGTGTACGGGGGCGTGGTATTTATGGAGATACTTCATATACTGTATGCTTCAAGGTTTTAGTTGTCTGGGGAGGATTCCATGAGGAATATCGAGGGCGTTTCCAGTAAATTCATAGTGAAGAGATTCTATGCAGCTCATTTGATTAAATAACAGATGCCCCTTCCAGATAAGGAAATCTAGAAATCCAAAGCATCTTCAAAGGAGAAATTTCTTACTTGGTCTATCACATTGAAGAAAATACCCACAGTGTTCTTGAATAGGTTTTTGTATCCCCAGCAAATGCAGTTTATGTGAGGAAAATGATGAAACAGTGATTCATCTGCTATATCCATTTGGAGTAGATGCAGAAATCTTCCACTTTGTGTTGTCTCTAATTGGCCTACATTGGATACTGCCGGCTATATCAAAGTAAGGTGCTTTTTCCCAAGAAATCCTAAAGAAAAAAAGACCAACAGGATAAAGAGGCTTGAAGAATGATCCCTTTAGATTTCAAGCAGTCTAATGCTGCATTTGGAATTAAAGGGACAAAAAGCACTCTGGAAAACTAGAAAACACAACATACAACTGCTGAAAGGGAGTTTAGTGTATACCTTCATATAGCTGATGCACGTGCTAGTTCAAGAAAAATACTTTTCCCTTCTAAAAATAAGAGACAAGATTTGACACACAGATAAGGCTGCTCCACTGTGACCTGAAATACTATAAAAACAACCTCTTTGTGATATAGAAGGTAGAACCCACAATGTTGGAATCTTGTGCTTAGGCTGCCTAGCAACAGTTGGAATTATTAGCACACTGCTTGAACACTATTTCTGGTTGCAGAGGCCTTTTTGTTTTATGTTACACTTTGCATGACAAGTAAAAGCCCTTTTGGTGTCCCCTTTTTACGTATGGTTAAGTAGGGAAGGAGGAAATAAACAAAAGATATTTTCATCCTAAAGCCAAAGCCTTAATCAACTAGGCTAAAGCTTCATAGAAACCATGGGCGTTGAATAAAGCTAGATCAGATCATCATAACATGATTTCATCTTTTTTGGGAGGGGGGTGGCATCATATAAAGTGAGACATAAACAACAAAGAATAGGTAATGGTGAGAGGGCAAGGATACATACCTGAAGCAGAAGGACCTTGATCTCACCAAAAGATGACACTTGCTCCACTTGTTTTTGCCATTGTTGTCTATAACTTGCACTCAGAAAGGGTCCAACAATTAGCCCATGCAGACTCTCCTCCATGTATAATGTGTACATTGCAATGCCATAAAGACTACCCTCTAGATTCTTTTCCAAACGTAGGGCTGAAATGATTTTCATAGCCCCTCTAGTGGCATTTAATGCAGCCGCATTTAATAAGCAAGCTTTTCGGCTTGCAGCAGGGGCCTTGCAGTTAAGACACCAACCACAACGTTCTCTTGGAACTTCTACAAGCTTCTTTTCAGTATTTGGCCAGAAAAAACGAATGGCTGCCAGTGAGAAAGCTTTTGCCTGTAGTAAAACATTAGCAGACATAACTTTCTTGTGATTCTCTGATGCATGAACATGAGAAGCTCGATTCTCCTCTGATAAGAGAACAGCCAAATTAGCTGCAGCCGATGCAGCAAAGTCTCCATGAACATAATGGTTTATGTATGCATGGGGTTTAAACAAAGATCCCATGTATAAGCAATTATCCCTCAATTTTTGGTCTCCTCCACTCATTTCCTCTTTGCTACAGATTGAAGCATTCAGATATAAGCAGGTACAATTTCTCTGCCCTCCAACACTGATATCCTTGTACCCTGAGGTGCATGTAGCAAACTCTGTCACTCTTGATCCATCCCCCAAGCCATGATAAGTTAAACCAGATGGCCCAGCCTCCTGAGTAAAGGAAGAGGAAAACATGGTAGAATCTATTTTAGTCAGCTCAGAGAGCTTGCTATTGATGTTTAAGCAACTTTCCGACACACAAATGGGATCAGTTTGCTTTGTTACACCAGAGAAAATCTCATTAAAACCAGGTTTTCCAAGTAAGTTCTCCATGGTTAACCCTGTCATGCTGTCTATCATGCGTTCATCTGCATTGGTACATTTCTCAACCAGAACCTTTTCAGAAACATCCTGGTTTTCATTCCCAATAAAAGGGCGAATTGGTGTAGGACAAATAACTCTTCCCCCATGGTTTTCTAAATCTATGTTTGTTTGAACTGTTACAGGAAGTGGTAATACCTCTTGTGGAATGTCCCAATATCTCAATATTGATTGGCATATATCTGAGTATAAAACTGTGTAGTGCACTGATGAGTAAAGTGCTCTCAGGACTTCTGGAATGTCATTGCAATTGTAGTATCTGACAAAGGGCAATGCGTCAACAGAGACATTAAGCCTGCAATTGACATTTCTAATTCCATAAGCAGGCCAATATACACATAGAACAGCATTGCTCAACACAAATTAAAAGATAGCAGCAAGACATAAGGACAAAAATAGTAGAATATCAGGCTCCATCACAAGTACCATTAGGGAACATAGTATGTTCATGAACAAATCAAATCCCACCCCACCCTCCCGAAAAGATTTACATATGAGTGCTCAGGAAAAAAACGGTTAAATAGAGAACATTCCTCCCTCACCTATATCTTTATCTAGGACCAGTCCAACTACATTTATCATCAGTATCTACACCTGCACTCTCAATTCTAATTACTATAAAAACCTAAATGACTCCAAATTTCATTTTCAAAGCAATTCTAATCAATAATTAACATGCCATCAAATTCTTCTTTGTGTCCTAGTTTAAGGTTTCTTAAGTACATTCTACCACTTAGTAGTGCCGCTAAAGTTTGATCAAATCTCTCTTCCTTAGATGTGCATTAGCTGCCCTCCTCTTACTTTTTTCTTAGTGGGTTCTATATACAACTTGTTATATATGTGTTCATGAGTTATCATATCATGATAACACCACGTAACCATGTTAGCATTAATAATCTCAACTTCAATAACCTTTCGAGCATCTTACTTTAACAAGCAAACACACTTGAAAATTTTACAATAAAAGATAAGACAGGGTAGAACAACAAAGTCAGAAAAACATACACCAACAAGTGATTGCAAGTAGCCAAAAACACTTGCCCATTGCAATCAATACCGAGTAATTCTGCTCCTTTTAACGAGGTTCCTGCTGCAGCAGCCGGTCTAAATTTATTAATCATACATTCAGGACAGAACCATGGCCCTTCTGGTATACACATTTTGTTCACACCAATACATCTTGAGTGATAAGCAGATGGGCAGCCATCACAACAGAGCAATGTCCCATCCATGCCACAAAGCCGGCACTCATCACCATTTCTATCCTCATCAATAACAGTAGCATCCTTGATAGAATCACTGCCTCTACGACCCATCAAACTCAAGGCAGATGGAACTGTATTGCTTCCCGTTTCTGTAACCATAACTTCACTGACCTTGCCAGCAAAAGTTTTTGAATATCTAGGGTGCACCCTCTGTGGCCCACTTTCGGGAGGGGTAGATGCAAGTCCATCAAAATCTACTCCTAATGCTGATTCCTCACGCATATCAATTTCTGCCCTTATCTCTGCAGATTCCAGAGCATCATCACACAGAATTTGAAGAACCATCAACTTCTTTTCAACAGATAAAAAGCAATAATCCTTCTCTAAAACCTCAACATAAAATCCTTTCCACTCATTTCCATGTAAATATCCCATTACCATCAGATAATGGACCAAGTAAACAGGCCAAGTCAATGTATCAAGCAAGGACCAATCAATACAGCTGCAGGAAAGAACAGAACTAATATTAGATGATGTACAAATGAATGGAAAAAATATTAAACAACAATAATGACCCCCAATACACACTGAGACACACACTACAAAAAGATAAGACAAAAAAGAAAGGCTTATACCAAATAGTGGTTAAACATCTTCTCAACATTGACCAAATCAATATCACCCCTGCGGTGCAAACATTTTCAGATATTACAAGCATCACTGCAATTTGGTACTTACTAAGAGAAAAAATGTGCACAAACCTCTATATCTGATCTGATCCAAAAACTGACCAGGCAATGAAATAAATGGTGAGAATGGGAAGCGATGATAGCCTTTATGTGGTGTTTAGTTGGACTGAAAGTTTGTAAGTGCTAATTAACAATTAATGTTGTTTAGCTCTGTCAGAAGTATCAAGTGCTGAAGCCTGGAGCAGCAAAAAAGCTTGTGGTAATATCATCGCTCTTTCCCTCCCCCCTTTCTCTATTGCACTCTTACAATTGACAATAATTATATGTACATAATACTCGTCCATCATTCAATAAATATTTCGTTGCCACTCCGATATACCATAATCTGATTCACCATATACAGTATTGTTTTGCTATATAATAACATAGAGCCTTCATAGATGTCCCTAACAGAAGAATAAGAGAGGAATACTACATGAAGATAGATGGACAAATTTATCCTTTTTACCTAATGCATTTTGAAGCCAGTTCAGATCCATCAGACGATAAAGCCTTGAGACGTAGTCTCACTGCCCGCAAGAGAGCAACATGAATGGCGTCCAGTAAAGAGCTTGGGACAGTACAATTAAGACATCCAACAAGATCATCTAATGTGAAGGGACTCAAGAACAGCCGAATACTAAATGAACGCAGAAACCCATACACAGAAAAAAGATGTGGAATATACTCTTCCGGCAAACCAATCGTCCCAGAAGATGGCCGCAACTCTGGCAGCGGGATAACAGAAGCCTGTCTTTCTGACCACGTATCCAATCGCTGCGCGTACTCGCACGAATCACTAGATGAATCTGCATCATCGTCCACTTCACTGCCATTGGCTTCACCGTCAGCAAACTCGTTCACTGTAGACACCACATCCCTATCCCTATCCAAACCATTTTGCAGAGTCTCTGAATCCCCTTTATCTGGCTCGTTTTTTACCGTCACCGCATCCCCCTTATCCGACTCACTCGGAAACTTTTCCCCATTGTTTGCGGTTAAGTCATCCAATTTCTTCTTCCTTTCAGTCAAATCATCATCAAAATATTCATCCCCAATCAAATACCGGCGAAGCTCACCACTATCCATATCCTCACAGTCTCCATCCTCATAATCAACCCTGTACAATCCACTCTCATAATACACGATTTTTCCTAGAAAAACCCCACTTCCCTCAAACTCCTTCAGAACATACCGGCCCACCGTCGCCATTGCCCGTGTCTCAACGGCCCTTTTCTTGGGCTGGGGACCTGAATCTTGTTGATTATCTTGGACACACTCGATATCCTTTCTTCTTCTCTTCCCCGGTCGACCTGCCGATCTACTAATCGCAGATTCCATCAAAAACTTCTTTGGGAATCGATCCGGAATGCCGCTGCTTTAACTGAATCTAGAACTATCTCCAACAGTACAAAAGAAAAAACTAGGGATCCAACCCTAAAAACAATAATATTATTACAAAATTATAATTGGGCTACGGAAAATTATTAAAACCATCTGACAAATTTGATATTTTGAAAATCGTTAAGTGAACGGATTCCTTGAATGAGACGAATAAGGATAGAGAGATGGAAATCTAATTAGAAGCAAAAGGAACAATACCTAATAGGTTTATAAGTAATCAATGTCTTTCTAAGAGAGAGAAACGTGTGCAATGGTAAGGTGTAGCCCTAATTGGGGGAGACCGGCGGACTCCCTGCACATTCCAGAATAAAGAAGTGTAACGCGTTTCCCGGTTGACTCGGAAACTCACTCCGACTCGGACCACTCAGGCTCATTTCCTACAACTGAAACAGTACAACGTATAAGTTCATCACCGGCATTATGCA